>BLSH010118531.1:813200-830323 GCA_018402905.1 Glandirana rugosa
ATTTTTATTGGGTTTATTCACATATAATAAACCAGGAACACATTCAATAACTCAGATGTTCGATACCACGGTTAGTGACTTTTAACTAGTGTGGACTATATGACTGCCGGATAGAGTAAGGACCAAATAATATACACTTATTTGGGTTATTTTTACCAAAGATATGTAGCAGTATAAATTTTGGCCAAAATTTACAAAGAAAAATTACTAATTTGCAAAATTTTATGACAGAAACAAAGAAAAAGGCATATTTTCAAAAAAATTTCAATCTTTTTTTATTTATAGCACAAAAAAAAAAAAACCCTACTCATTAAATACCACCAAAAGAAAGCTCTATTTGTGTGAAAAAAAGGACGTAAATTTCATATGGGTACAATGTTGCATGACTGAGTAATTGTCGTTCAAAGTGTGATAGCGCTGAAAGCTGAAAAATGGCCTGGACAGGAAGGGGGTTTTCATGCCCGGGACTGATGTGGTTAAAAATGTATTATTTTATTAGAATTTACAAAAAGATTAAAAATGTTACATTGGTACCATCACACAATTTCTTGATAAACAATAATGTGCGTTACTGGTGTCACCATCAGCCCTTATAAATGGGTTAGAACCCCCAAGTATACACAACAATAAGGATTATGAAAAACAGGTCCCCGTTTCCCAAGATACCCAATAATGGCTGCTTGGGGGGGGGGGATGATGTCCAGTTCATAGTCCTGCTCGACATGTTTCGCGACAGGCGCGCTTCTTCAAGAGCTTAAGGGTTAAAATTGGTTTTCTAATATATATGATAAAATAGTAGGGCATGTAGGGAGGAGACTTATATATTAACGGAATCTCTGCTTTAGAATAAACAGGTAGGTATCCACTTGTCAACAAAGGTGCGGGTATAGTATCCTTGTAGCCTGGCTTATAATTTAGCACTGGATACAGAGTATATTTATATAAGCATTAGTCCTATGAGTAGTGTTCAGGAAGCCTTGGTCTGTGTCTGAAAGAGGGTATTCTTCCAGGCGAGCCTCTCTAATGTGCTAGAAATACCCAAAAAAGGACCTTTTGTTTTGTGAGCATCCAAAAAGATGTCGGTCTATAGTGTGCCTCCTCCTCCCTAGCAAGGCCTGGAGTATGCCATCAGAGCAGCCACGCGGGTCTCTCTAATCTGGTTGCCTCCTCCCTACAAAAACCAAAATCCCTGCATCTATAGCCTTCCACATTCTAACACTAACCTATCTAACCCTGTGAAGAAAAAATAAGTATACATACCTTTCCTGCAGACGATCTGACACAATCCCATGCTGAGCTGTCAGCCGCGGCTTCTGTGTGGAGGCGGGTGTAGAGGGCACAGACGACAATGGAAGCCCCATAGTAAGTCTATGGGTGACGTCACTTCCCATTCATTTCACAGCCGTTGTCGGCCCTGTCCTGTGCAGAGCTTCCACCTCTGGAGACTGGTCGGATTGCCTGCAGAAAAGGTATGTGTACTTATTTTTTCTTCACAGGGTTAGATAGGTTGCTGTTAGAATGTGGGTGGCTATACAGGTGCTGGTCATATAATTAGAATATCATCAAAAAGTTGATTTATTTCACCAATTCCATTCAAAAAGTGAAACTTGTATATTATATTCATTCATATTACACAAACTGATATATTTTAAATGTTTATTTCTTTTAATTTTGATGATTATAACGGACGACTAAGGAAAATCCCAAATTCAGTATCTCAGTATCTCAGAAAATTAGAATATTGTGAAAAGGTTCAATATTGAAGACATCTGGTGCCACACTCTGATCAGCTAATTAACTTAAGACACCTGCAAAGGCCTTTAAATGGTCTCTCAGTCTAGTTCTGTAGGCTACACAATCATGGGGAAGACTGCCGACTTGACAGTTGTCCAAAAGACGACCATTGACACCTTGCACGAGGAGGGCAAGACACAAAAGGTCATTGCAAAAGAAGCTGGCTGTTCACAGAGCTCTGTGTCCAAGCACATTAATAGAGAGGCGAAGGGAAGGAAAAGATGTGGTAGAAAAAAGTGTACAAGCAATAGGGATAACCGCACCCTGGAGAGGATTGTGAAACAAAACCCATTCAAAAATGTGGGGGAGATTCACAAAGAGTGGACTGCAGCTGGAGTCAGTGCTTCAAGAACCACTACACACAGACGTATGCAAGACATGGGTTTCAGCTGTCACATTCCTTGTGTCAAGCCACTCTTGAACAACAGACAGCGTCAGAAGCGTCTCGCCTTGGCTAAAGACAAAAAGGACTGGACTGCTGCTGAGTGGTCCAAAGTTATGTTCTCTGATGAAAGTAAATTTTGCATTTCCTTTGGAAATCAGGGTTCCAGAGTCTGGAGGAAGAGAGGAGAGGCACACAATCCACGTTGCTTGAGGTCCAGTGTAAATTTTCCACAGTCAGTGATGGTTTGGGGTGCCATGTCATCTGCTGGTGTTGGTCCACTGTGTTTTCTGAGGCCCAAGGTCAACACAGCCTTATACCAGGAAGTTTTAGAGCACTTCATGCTTCCTGCTGCTGACCAACTTTATGGAGATGCAGATTTCATTTTCCAACAGGACTTGGAACCTGCACACAGTGCCAAAGCTACCAGTACCTGGTTTAAGGACCATTGTATCCCTGTTCTTAATTGGCCAGCAAACTCGCCTGACCTTAACCCCATAGAAAATCTATGTGGTATTGTGAAGAGGAAGATGCGATATGCCAGACCCAACAATACAGAAGAGCTGAAGGCCACTATCAGAGCAACCTGGGCTCTCATTACACCTGAGCAGTGCCACAGACTGATCGACTCCATGCCACGCCGCATTGCTGCAGTAATTCAGGCAAACGGAGCCCCAACTAAGTATTGTGTGCTGTACATGCTCATACTTTTCATGTTCATACTTTTCAGTTGGCCAAGATTTCTAAAAATCCTTTCTTTGTATTGGTCTTAAGTAATATTCTAATTTTCTGAGATACTGAATTTGGGATTTTCCTTAGTTGTCAGTTATAATCATCAAAATTAAAAGAAATAAACATTTGAAATATATCAGTCTGTGTGTAATGAATTGATATAAAATACAAGTTTCACTTTTTGAATGGAATTAGTGAAATTAATCAACTTTTTGATGATATTCTATTTATATGACCAACACCTGTAGATACAAGGATTTTAGTTTTTGCATGAGATGGAAACCAGACTGTCCCCTCGCCCAACCAGGGGACGTCGGACAAGCGAGGCAGGGTTGGGAGTATTGACATCACTGAAAGCAGTAAGGAGATTAGAATTGATAACTAAAATAAGGGATAGATAAGGGATATAAATTGTAAAACACTGAAACATATAAACTGGGGGAGGTCTAATAAAGACCAGCAATATGGCAGATGTTGTATATACAAAACTATAACAGTGTGTATTCTCACACATATGTGCCCATCCCTGTTAATACTGAATTAAGGGGTGGGGGGGGGGGAATATATGTGCGTCATTTAAAGTCACAACATCCCCTTTGTGGAAGTGTGTGCCTCTACCCAGCAAAGGTCTTCATTCAAAGTCCCAACTCCCCCCCCCGCCCCTTAATTCAACATTCTATACAGTGTATAGGCTGAGGATGATGGGTGCTGTGGTGGTAAAACAATGGATGTCACCACTGCAGATAGATACAACAAAGAGTATGTGTCAACAGTACAACAAATGCTCAACGTGGGGCAATTTCCTGCTTCAAACACATAAGCTTTTAACGAGCATTTTGGTGTGTTGGTGACATACACTTTTTATTGTATGTATGAACATGGATATCTGGTTAGATTGAGAGGTTTTCTGTACACATTTATCATATTTAATTTGCTAGGAAACGTTTTTCAAATAGACTAAATAAACAAGAAAATAAAATATTGCATTCGAAGGACAAAATGGGAAAAGTTAATTTTTATATGTCATGTGCTCTGACTTCACACCTTCTATACACGTGTGGCTTAAATACTGATTTGATTTGTAGGTGGAGACTATGAAGTTGAGTAGGAAGGTAACATCCACTTCCTTCGATCAGCTAGTGGGAGGGCGTGAGTACTGTGCGTCTGTGGTTGCATTGGCAATACCTATCAGCAAGAACAGCAGCAGGAGTGATTTAGTGTGTGCTAAAGTACAAGGTAACAGAATAGCTATAAACTCTAAAAACACAATGCATTCATCTATTTTATACAAAATCTGTAACTGTGTATTGTTAATTCCTGGAGAAAACAGCTGAAGAATGGTTCATTACTGATGTACTTACTTTTGGGAATCTTAGGCTCCGTTAACATTTGTGCGACTCCAAAGTTGGACAATTTTGAATGCGACTTTGGAGTGTGACTCTGATGTGACTTTTACACTGTCTGGCACTTAATTGCATCAGAGTAGTGCAGGAAACTTTTCAAAGTCACATAGATATGAATGGGTTCCATGGAAATTAATGGGCTGCGACTTTATGTGTCCAAAGTCATACAAGTGTGAACAGAGCCTTTACTCCTTTTTGCATTTCTATGAGATTGTGGCATCTGTTTAGGAGGGACTCTTTTATTAATGGTATTGTGCATGATGCATTTGATCATAATACAGGGCCAAATAGAGTGCACATAGGTGTCTGGTTAGAAAGATGCATTTTTTATTTGATATGCTCAACACCATAATAATTTCTACTAGTGATATTCCTCTGATGCAGATCCAAGAATGATAGAAACATTAAGTGTATCTCAGAGTCCTGTTCTGCCCTTTGTAATCTATTGGCTGGCTGTCATGGTAGACTGGGTCTAAGCGATGATCCTTCTTGTCCTTTTGTAGAGATCTGGAGGGAATGGTTCTACAACTCCACAGCAAATTCAGTGTCTGAAACCATGACCCAACCCTAAATGTTACACCTGCAAGCCTACCCAATTATAATATCTATACAATGAGATCTTGTAAAGTAGAGCCAACAATAGAAATTGGCATCACCATGGTGCTGTATAGACAATAAGAACACAAAAATGATACACCACACTTACATTTCACTGTGCAGTTTTTATTTTCTTCCAATAAGCACCAAAACAGTGGTGGACAGCTGTTAAAGGGGTTGTAAAGGCAGAAGGTTTTTTTTTTATATTAATGCACTCTATGTGCCTTCTGTGTGCAGCAACCCCCCTAATTCTTACCTGAGTCCCCTCTCGATCCAGAGATGTCCACAAATGCCTCGGTCGTCCGGGACTCTCTCTAGTGATTGGCCGAGATACAGCAGCAGCGCCATTAGCCAATGAGGAGAGAGGGGATGGGGCCGAACAACGGCTCCGTATCTGAATGGATACACAGAGCTGTGGCTCGGCTTGGGTGCCACCATAACAACCTGCTTGCTGTGAGGGCACTCAACAGGAGGGATGGGCCAGGAGCTCCAGTGGGGGACCCGAGAAGAGGATGATCTGGGCTGCTCTGTGCAAAACCACTGCATAGAGGAGGTAAGTGTAACATGTTTGTTATTTTAATAGTAAAAAAAAACTGAGACTTTAAAATCACTTTGACTCTAGAAATGTGCAGGCCGAAAAAAATTGTTTTGCTTCGGATTCTTTCGTTAAGTCAATAATTTGGTTTTGTCATATTGTTTTCAGAATTTGTTTCAGTATATTTATTGTTCCGAATCGACTCGTATTTGCCGAAGTTATTTCAGAAGATTTGGATTAATTTGTTATGCTATTTTGAATGCTTCAAACATTAAGGCTCAGCTCAGCTCTAACTGCTGGGACCCCAAAGTCGTGCGACTTTGCATTGCGATTTTCAACTTTGTGTGACATATATTATTGAACTTAAAAAACCTCTGAAGTTGCAAACAAATACTAATTAATTTGTTTTCATTATAATTTATTTCAGATTTGTTGAAATTCGTTAGCATTGTGATCTGGAGATTCGGATACATTCGAATAATGAAAATTTCATCCAAATTTTGATTTGTAACTAAATGAATCACACATGTCTAGTTAACTCTATGAAAAGATTCTAGATTCTAATAAGCACAAGTGAAGTAGCTGTACCAAGGGTAGATGAATATGAGCCAGTGATCTCCAATGCCATGTTATCATAAAAGCAGAGTTGCAGCCATTTTTGTGTAACTGCTGACTTGTAGTAAACACACACTCATCTGTCCCATGATCCAGCGATGCAGCCGCCCAAAGCCTTGGTCCTCTCCCTCGCCTCTCCTTGGCATTACAGGTGTGGGCAGTGGGCACCCGGCTGACACAGCTTGCGACTTTACAGCCGGGTGCGCACTGTGTATGCACGAGTCTCGCAGTGCCTCCTCAATGGTCAGGCAATCTTCTGGGACCTGTGACGTGTCCTAGGCGATTGCAAGGAGGGAAGGGGAGACTTCCTCTCAAGTCGCGTAGGCGGCAAGAGTAGAAGTGGGAGCAGGTACCTGTCAAAATTAGGTACCAACCCCCCCCCCCAAAAAAAAAATGACATGCAAAACTTGGCATAGGAGGGGGGGAGGAATACTTAAAGTGGAACTTGCACTTTTAGGTGGAGCTCCACTTTAAGGGCTCGTTTGCACTTGCTTCAAAACAGGGCGTCTGACAAGAGTTGTTAAAGCTCCCTTAACACCAGTCAAAGCCAATGTCACTAAATAAAATGGTTAGCTTACAGCCCTGTTTACACCTTGCATTGGCTTAGCTGCGCTTCAGCTTCCCGTCAACAATTATACCCCATGTAGCTTTAGCCAGGCTTCAAACCCTCTCCAATGCCTCCATAGAAGTCTATGACAAAGCTTGTTTGAAGTACAGTCCTTATGGATACAGCAAGTTAACGTAGTTCCCAACATGTTTCGCCCTGAAACTGGGCTTCCTCAGGGGATGGTGGACAGCATGCTGAATGCTGGGCTTCCTCAGGGGATGCTGTCTAGCATCCCCTGAGGAAGCCCAGTTTCAGGGCAAGACATGTTGGGAACTACGTTAACCTTGCTGTATCCATAAGTACTGTACTGTATGAGTCTGTTGTATTTCATTGTTTTAAAAACATAATGTTAACTGATGTTAAAAATAAAATATAATTTTTTATATTCATTAAAATTAATCTTTCTGTATTCACTTACTAACCTATGCACCTTAAAATTCCCATAAATGTCCCAATATTTCTCCAGTGTATGGATGTGGTGCTAATCATGGTGCTTTGTCCATAGAAAAGCAGTTAATCCTATCTTGGAAATGGACAGTTAAAATCTGAAAACTGGAATCTGAATGGTCAGTGTAGGGTAATGCTGACAACTCTAAACACTGGCACTGTGGGGCTGAGGTACTAAAACTGGAGAGTGCAAAATCTGGTGCAGCTCTGCATAGAAACCAATCAACTTCCAGTTTTTTTTTTTTTTGTCCAAGCTTAAAGAGGTTGTAAACCCTAGGGATACAAAAACAAAACAAAAACCCCTGTAAGACAAAGGCATAATAAGCTAGTATGTATTGCATACTAGCTCATTATGAAAGACTTACCTTAGAATGAAGCCCTGTAGCGGCGCACGCACAGCCCTGAGACAGCTGAGAGTGGCTGGAGTCGCAATGACGTCACTCCCGCGCATGTGCGTGGAAGCCGTCAGTCACAGTTCCTTCAGGGCACATGCACAGATGACGTTATCTATGCCGTATACAGCAAATATCTTATTATAGGCTTACCTATGGGTGCAAACAAACCAAGGGAGTTTACTCTTTAACTGAAGTTAGAAGCTGATTGGTTACCATGCACAGATTTAGTAAATCAACCCAACTGATACATCAGCTTCTAGTACTCAGCACACATTACAATTTATTATGGCTTGTATATATTTTTTTCAAAAATTTGATCAAAATTGATTTACTTTACAGTTGGTAAAATATATAATATGCTGTTGTTTGAAATAATAATCCTTTTTTTTAATCTACAGTACTTGAGCATAAAGGTTTGATTATTGGCCTCCTATCTGCATTTGTGTTTGCTTTGGTGCCATTGGCGTTAGCAGCGAGAAGAGTTATCATGGTGCTGCGAGACTCCTGCTGCCCCCAAGTGGAAATTCCTGATGTTCTGGTGAGAAGACCTCATTCACTGTATTGTACTTAGACCATTGCTTAGATTGATCCTTGCTTCTGGATATTTACAGTTCTGATGCTGAGCATGAGGGAACCCTGCTTTGTCAGCTTACAGGGACCCTAGAGGTTGCTATTGCTGATCTCTCCTTATAGAAACAGTAGTTACCTGGCTGTCATGCTGACTCTGCTGTCCAGCTTCATTGCAGTCAAGCAATGACCCAGAACAAAGGTTTTCTTTGACTGCTATTTGTTGAAAAACCCATAAATAGTCACTGGAAACTGCAATTATTCTCAATGATCCCATACTGCAGTTCTATAATACTGTATACCATGTAGCAGATCCCTTCTCATTTTATGGGTCATTTTTTTAAGATGGTACTGATGATGTGCAGAGTGACGAAACCTGGAGACTTTGGTTTACTTTAGACTGATCACTTAAATATATTATACACTGACTTGTTGCTATAGGAGGGAGAACTGTATTACTTGTTGTCTTACAGAAGTCTCTGATGGAAAAAAAAACAAACAAACCTTCTGAAAATCCTAGTTGCCTGGCAGTCATGCTAATTCTCACTCCTTACCCAGAAATAAAGCATGCAGATTAATATCTCTGCCCTCTATCTGACCTCATACTTGTTCTGTGATCGGTAACCCAGATTGTACTAAAATAATCGCATGATATGAATAATATGGGGTTCACATTACCGTCATATCCAGAAAACACAAATGCCTTGTCAGTCATGAGGATCCTCTGGCTTTGGTACATAGGGAATCATTGACCCAGGAAAAGAATTTTACCTTTAGGCTCCTTTCACACTTGTGTGACTTGGGATCCGACTTGTGAGATGCCAAATTTCAGGACATGTGAAATTCATAGCATTTCTATGAGAGCCGTTCCTATTGCTGAGACTTCAGAAAAGGTTCCTGTACTACTTTGGTCTTACTTTTAATGTTACTTTGGTCCAGAGAATGTAAAGTCAGATCAAAGTCGCACTAAAAGTCGCACCTGGGACAGCCAGGTGTAGAGCATTTTCAGAAGGAGGTCAGAAAGCCGCTCCCCCACCCCCCCACATATTCTTCTCACAAAAGATTTGCTTTAAAGTGTATGTTACCCCAACATTTCATATTCCTGATATATGCTTGATATACCATGCATTTATATGAGAAAGTATCCTGTTCTCTTTATAATGCTTCTTTTGTGTGAAATACCTGGTGATCCTGTCAGTCCCTCTGCTTTCCTGTTTCAAACTCATCACTCATGCTAGGCATAGAAGCACATCCATCCCAGTGTGGTCAGTTTTCTTCTCTGCATTCCACTTGGGAGCACAACCTGCCTGTGCCCCAATGGCCAGACTTATGCTGGCATTCCCCCTGCATAGACTGCATACTGAGAACAGAGGTCATGTGATCATTTATAAACTGCATATACACAAATGTTTTTCCTTGCATCTCTGTTTTAAACGGAATGAGTTGTTTTAGGGTCCTTTCACACCAGCGGAGCCCGTTTTGACGGGCTCCGCTGCTCAGCGGGGATCCGTCCGTTTATCTCCGCTGAGCTGGCGGATGACAGGACAGACTCTACACTCCATGCAGAGACTGTTCTGTCACAGCTCCATTCTGCTCTATGGAGAATCGGATAAACACGTCTGTGTTCATCCGATCCGATCCGCCAGGCGGATGGAAAATAGGGTTTCCATCCGTCTGTTTTTGGCGGATCGGAGCGGATCAGGTGTCAGCGGACATGTCACCGCTGACATTCGTCGCTCCATAGAGAGCAATGGAGTGTCCATTCGGGTCCGCCTGAAAAACTGACAGGCGGACTTGAATGATCCGCCTGTGTGAAAGGGGCCTTACAAGGTAAGGCCTCACATATATGTTAAAGGAGAAGTACAGCCAAAGCTTGTTTGGCTGTACTTCCCCTGTGGATCACATGCGTGCAGATCGTTCTGGATCTGCCCTCATGCCTGGACTAGCACCCGGCTCAGCCTCTCTGTGAGCCGCTGAGAGTCTAAACCCCCTCTCCCACCCCTGCCACAGCTCAGCACTTTAGTGAGGGAGGAGGAGGTAGAGCAGAGAGCGGTGACTGACAGTCACCAGCTCTCTGCTCATGGAGCTGTGAGATCCAAGCGATCAGCGGTATTCGATCGTTCGGTTCTCAGTCTTAGAGCCGGTGGGGGACAGATGCAGCATCCGCCTGAAAAACTGACAGGCGGACTCGAATGATCCGCCCGTGTGAAAGGGGCTTTGCAAGGTAAGGCCTCACATATATGTTAAAGGAGAAGTACAGCCAAAGCTTGTTTGGCTGTACTTCCCCTGTGGATCACATGTGTGCAGATCGTTCTGGATCTGCCCTCATGCCTGGACTAGCACCAGGCTCAGCCTCTCTGCGAGCCGCTGAGAGTCTGAGCCCCTCTCCCACCCCTGCCACAGCTCAGCACTCTAGTGAGGGAGGAGGAGGCAGAGCAGAGAGCGGTGACTGACAGTCACCAACTCTCTGCTCATGGAGCTGTGAGATCCAAGCCATCAGCGGTATTCGATCGTTCGGTTCTCAGTCTTAGAGCCGGTGGGGGACAGATGCAGCATCCTCCTAGCATAATATGATTAAAAAAAATAATTCCTATACATCTCCTTTAAAGAATCATCATAGTAGGTAGCTTTTTAGATGGAGATTGGCAATAGAGTACTTACCAACATATTAATCTCAGTCTCGTGGATAATGTCACCCCTGCCCATGGCTCACACTTGACATGCCCACTTTCCCGGGTGACCACACTTAAACCACACCCACTTTCTGGTGCGGTCCAGTCTCTAAATATGCAGGAAATGCCTATCTGCAACGACCATGCCCTCAGTTATTACCTTTTTTTTTGAGAGCATGCTCAGTTACTCAAATATGGATGATATTAGGACAGAGCTTCGAGATGGAGAACTGTCCCAGGCCCAACAAAACGGCTGTCCACAAATTTCTGCAGTGAACAGCTTTCTTTTCATTGAGTGTTTTGCAAACCTGTGCTTGAAGCCGATCTTCTTTTATCGGTAGGTAGCTAAATCACACTGTACTCCATTTGTGTATAATATGTATATCACTGGCAAAGAATGGTAGCTATTAAAAGGGAAGTATATGAATCATTTTTTTTTTCTAATCATACTCACCTTGCTGGATGCAGCATCGAGTTGTCCCCTGTTGGCTCTAACACTGAGAACAGAGCAATCAAACACCACCAATCGCTCAGTTCTCGCAGCTCCCTGAGCAGAGAGCTGATGATCTGCCCCCCCCCTCTCTGGTACGCTGGGTTGCAGAAGGGGGCGGGAGTGGCCGGGTCAGGCTCTCAGCGGCTGGCTGAGCTGGGTGACGGTCCAGGCATGTAGGCGAATGCTTACCATGTAGTCGCAATCTTGGACCGGCTCTGTGACGTCAGCACACAGCGGGTCACCGGGTGACAGGAGTGCAGAACGAACAGGAGAAATACAACCAAACGAGCTCAGCCAATGTATCGTGGGAAGAAGAAGAGGTTTGCTATTTGTTTTGACACTTTGTACGCTTGGTCAGCTATGACCAAGGACCTATCCCAGTGTCTTTTAACCTAATGTGTGATAAATTGTTTTAGCAGAGACTTTGACTTGTTGACCACACTTTTGCTATTTACTTTTGGTTGTGATGGAGAGCTTCTGCCCAGGGGCCGCTGGAACCTACCAAGCAAGCATTGAGCATGCATTCATATAATAATGCTCTCTGCTGCAGGCAAACAAAATGATGATAACTGCTCTTGCACTTGGCTATGCCCACACATTTTTTTATCTTTGTAATTAACTCTTGGTTATTAGGTTGCACCCCATATTATATGGCAGGTGTTACCTTAAAATGAACCTGATCTAATGCTAACAACAGTGTTAAAGTGCAGGTACCTTGTGTTAGACTTCAAGTAAATGTTTGCACTTTTCTTACTTTAAAATGACTAGTATTTTTTTTAATTTACATAGATTTACCTAATTAATGTATACTTTAGTATCTGCCTTGAGTTCTTTAAGGAGAATGATGTTTTACTTATGACATTCTTCATGATTGCCTTTGTAGAATGGACCCTACACTGGTCGTGGAATGGCCAGCAATTTTTACGTAGGTCAAGAAAAATGTGAATCAGTGAACACTGCTGAGCTTCATGATCTGATCACCTCCCAGGAGAAATGTACAGATAAATGTGAGATATCCCGATGACCTTTCATAACACAGAGAACACTAGCAGGAGTCTATAAACCCTTCAGTGCTCATTTGTCAACAACATGAATAACAGAAAAGAAGACACAGCGGCTGTCCTGGAAGATCTACAGTTCTAAAGAACGTTGGAGAAAAGAATTGTATTGGGCTCAAATAAACTGTGAAATTGACATGAAGAAAAACTGATAATGGCAGAAACCTCTGGTTGGTTTTCAAGCGGAGACACCTAGGGACTACAATGCCCTAGTTATGAATTCTTACAATTACAACTTTTATGTCACTGTATGTACAGTGCACCAGAAGATGCCAATGGGTGTGCTTCCAGTTAACACTTTGTACATGGACTTAATATATTCCTTTTGCAACTGGATTTTCCCCAGTTTCAAAGCTGGTAGTGTACAGATGCAATTTAATCAGACCTAGATTACACTGAACTTGACTAAAGTAACAACGTGAGTGATTGTAATTTTCATCCCAGTTCTTCTATTTTGCTGCTGGCTGTTCTATTAGTGTAATTGTGGTGGATACTATTCAACTATTCTTTTTGAATGGTCCTGGATCTGAGTTGAATAAGCCCAGGTCCATGTGTTTCCTGATTCAAGCAGCACCCTTTGCATGAGACAATAGCCTTGTTTGCATGTATTGGAGTGTGAGAGGGAGGTTGCACTACATTGAGTCAGGAGACTCAAAGCGCTGCATAAATTGTTGGCGCTATATAAATCCTGTATTATAATAAAAATAATAATAAAGGAGACATGAGACTGCAGGCCTAGCTTGGAGCTCTATGGGAAAAAATAGTGAGAGTGGTTTCCCTATATTTTATTAAAACTAAGTTTGACATACACTGAGTGGACTTTCCTACTTTAGCATTGTATCACCTTTCCTGTGTACATGTACAGTTAACTGATGTTTTGTGGCCATGGAGGCCTACTTTAAGTAGCTCCTGGCTAAATAAACACAAAGACTTTATCTGGATGCCTAACATGAGGACATCAACCTGTACACTGAGCAAGGATGACTACAGATATGTCCTGCGTGGTCTGTAAAGAGATAGTGAATTAAGTTTCATTTTATAAATAAATTATTTCAGAAAATGTTTGTTTGTGAGCATTGTCGTACAATTACCAGTCTGTTCAATAACAAAGAGTTCTTGGAAATGAGTATACGTTTGGCACATTTTATGTGAGTTGAATTATTTTTGACAAGGGTCATGTACTGTTTAACCTGCAGTTGGGCTTTAACCACTTAAGGACCGGAAGGATTTCCCACCTTAGGACCAGAGCCCTTTTTGCGATTCGGCATTGCGTCGCTTTAACTGACAATTGCGCGGTCATGCGACGTTGTACCCAAACAAAATTTGCGTCCTTTTTTTCCCAAAATAGAGCTTTCTTTTGATGGTATTTGATCCCCTCTGCATCATTTCTGATCACCGCTATCAACAAAAAAACATGGACAATTTTGCAAAAAAAAAAATATTTCTTACTTTTTGATAATTTTTTTACTAGTAATGGCGGTGATCTGTGATTTTTATTGGGACTGTGATAATGTCATATTTTTTTGGGACCAATGACATTTATACAGCAATCAGAAATTTAAATATCTACTTATTACTGTATAAATGTCACTGGCAGGGAAGCGGTTAACCTGCAGGGGGCAGTGAAGGGCTTAAATGTGTTATCTGTGTGTGTTCTAACTGTGTAGGGGCTGGGCTGCCAGGGACACCAGAGATCTAAGTGATCAGTGACAGGGATCAGAAGATCTCTGACATGCCGTCTGCCAGAATGGGAAACCGCCATGTTTACATTGGCGGTTCCCTGTTCTGGCTCTGTCACAGACCATTGTGGATTGCCGGCGGACACCGAGTCTGCCCGACCCGCTGCCCTCCCCAGGGAGTGTGCGGCGGGCACGCCCCCCAGCTGTCATGCCCGCGAGTGACGACTATAAGTGGCGATTCGAGGGACAGAGCCATGCTGTCGTCGCATATAGTCATTACACGGTCAGCAAGTGGTTAAGGTGCTTGCATTTGTTTTCTCTCTCCTTTTATTTCAGATTAAGAACATTTGTCAGCAAGTACAGAAAACATGAGTTGAGCTTACCAGAAATGCAGTGTCCTTGTCACTTCTTATAAGAGGAAAAGACCGCAAATACTGTACATCCTTCTTCATCTTTCTGTGTAAACTACTAATACCATCAAGTCCAGCTTGGGTGACAACCATGGCTCCCTCCATAGATATACAAGTTGATAAATGAGTGTGGCCATATAGGGGCAGGACGTGTGTTATTTGCAGGATCACCAGGTGAAAATAAAGGGAAAATGTCTAAAAAAAGGAAAACTAATGCAGCCACCACAACTAAGAACTATTAAGCTGCAATATATCCATTTTTTGTTTTTAGGTGAAGATATGCTTTAACAGTTAGAACTGTGGCAATTGATTAGGGCAACTCCAATCCACGCAAACCTACAAGGATCAGTAGATGTATAGTAATGAGACAGCTATACAGTATACCATGTAGTATCCCCTTGGCGCTCTCATACCGCCTAGGCCATAGGAAACATCTGACGTTCAAGAATATGGCTGACATTTTTTTGCCATTTTTCCAATTCTCCTGTACACTTTATAAGGATATCTATTATAACAATACAAATCGCAGTTTTCATAACCACTTGACCTCCAGAAGATTTACCTCCCTTCCTGACCAGGCCATTTTTGCTATACAGCACTGCATTACTTTAAGGGCTTGTTTACACTTGCTTCCAAACAGGGCGTCAGACAGGCGTTGTTAAAGCTCCCTTAACGCCAGTCAAAGCTCCTGTCACTAAATAAAATGGTTAGCTTACAGCCCTGTTTACACCTTGCATTGGCTTAGCTGCGCTTCAGCTTCGCATCAAAAATTATACCCCATGTAGCTTTAGTCAATCTTCAAAGGCTCTTCAACGCCTCCATAGAAGTCTATGACAAAGCTTGTTTGAAGCTCGCTTGAAGCACCTGTGGCTTTTCAGAGGCTGTAATTCAGCTTTAGCTTCACTTTGTTTTGGAGAAATTGCAGGTGTGGGATATCAACAAACGCACAGGGCATCGGCCAAGCTTCAACAAAGCTTCAAAAGTGCTTCACTGAAGCCTCGTGAAAGCCTTGTTGAAGCCTCACTGCAGCCTCTTCGAAGCACCGCCGAAGCCTCAAAAACACATCCTAAAAGCTTGTTAAAGCTGTATGAGCTTTAATGAGCGTTGAAGCGGAAGCAAGTGTAAACTAGCCCAAACTGACAATTGCGCAGTCATGCAACGCTGTACATAAATGAAATTTATGTCAGTTTCTTCCCCCACAAATAGAGCTTTCTTTTGGTAGTATTGATCACCACAGTTTTGTTGTTTTTTTTTTTGCGCTATAAACAAAAACATACTGACAATTTTGCAAAAAAAGTATTTTTTTTTACTTTCTGCTATAAAACATATCCAATGAATAATGTAAAAAAATCTAAGGAGAATTAGTCTGAAGCAAGAGTTGTGCTGCAGTGAGGGCTGGAGTGTATATAGTTGTCCCAAGCAATGTTCTACAAATTCTACATGGACTGTTCTATGTCTTGGAGTGTCTGAGAGATAATTGTTAGGCTGTGCAGGGTGACGGGTGAACCACAATACTCAGCAGCCCCTATGGGGGTACCACTAAGCAAGGTCCATAAAGACAGGGATGAGCGAGTTTGGGGTGGAGGAACTTGACTGGCCTGCACCTCAACCCGATAGAACACCTTTGGGATGAATAAGAGCAGAGACTGCAAGCCAAGCCTTCTCATCCAACATCAGTGCCTGACCTCACAAATGCACTCCTGGAAGGATGGTCACACATTTCCATAGACACTCCTAAATCTTGTGGACAGCCTTCCCAGAGTTGAAGCTGTTATAGCCGCAAAGGGTGGGCCAACTCAATATTGAACCCTACGATCTAAGACTGGGAAGCCATTAAAGTTCATGTGCATGTAGAGGCATGTGTCCCAATACTTTGGAAATATAATGTATATTTAATTCCATATTGTATTTCAATTATTTCTAGCCTACTCTTATTTATCTTAACAATCTTGAAGTTTGTTAATGTAGTTTGTGAAGATCCCCACACATTTACTTCCATGAATTCTGTGACAACCTGTGAGTAGACACTGCTGTGTCACACATTTCACAGAGTCTGCCTTCCGAACTATGGCGGTGCTGAGAGGAGGGGTTTCAGGAGGTTGAGCTACTGCTGGTGGGGATCAAGGTACCATGGGATATGTAGTCCTTCCTAGAAATTGACAGTAGACAGCAGAGGAGAAACTGCAAAGCATGCAGGGAATCCAGCAAGTTGTGGAAAGAGATGGCCAGCAGACAGGGCACCACTCACAACATGTAACCTTATATTGGATTGTTAAGAATAACTATTTTTTTTTTTCCATGAAAATTTTATTGAAGAAAAAAAAATGTTTGAGCATACAAAGTATCACATAAAGTACAATTACTCTTTCCAGAGACAAGATCTGGGTTTACATTTAACTCATGTATAAGCACGTAATGAGCAAAAACAGTGCTGTTTTGTTTGAGACTAATATGGAGTGAGACTCACCACCTCAGGAACTTAAAGTATATTGTTTCCTGATGGTGGGTCGCTGTGTGCACCCTATACTCGACAACAGGAACTTCTGGTGCACAATCCGTCTATTGACATGTACAAGGTTTAGAAGCTTGAGTGAGGTATGTTGCACGGTGCTGGAGCTTCCTTTTGTCGTTCAGGATCTATTTTTAATTGAAATAATTGAAATAGGTCCGGCTTCCACCGCACGAATATGTACTCAATTTACATTTGGGTCTAGAACAGAGACCTTTCTCATTAACA
>BLSH010118531.1:831202-852859 GCA_018402905.1 Glandirana rugosa
TAATGGTTTTAGGTTCCCCCCTTAACCCGAAGGGCTATAGGTCGCTATGATGACCCGTAGCGTAGACTGGGCATAACACCTAACCTTACAAGTGCGGCTTGTGACCCATGGCGACCTCCTTGTCTATCGTCCGTGGTTGGACTCGTTCTGGGGGACCTACGATTCCTCTAGAAAACAAGTCTTCTGTTTGGCTAGTAAATCTCTGTGTGGCCATTCCCCCTTAAGAAACGTTGGCGAAAGCCCCGGGGTGAAGTCTGGGTTGTTTCTAATAGGGGTGAGCGGGCCTATACAGGACGAGATAGAATACGCTGAACATGCCTTGTCGAAAGCGTGGAGCGTGGGACCAATGGTTGGATGCTCCGGGATCTTCTGAACAAAAGATCTCCTTAGCATCCAGGGGGTCTTGCTCAGGTTGGTGCCTGCTATCTGTTCCTCCAGCGGTACCCAGTGTTCGGCGTGAACATTCCAATCCACAATACGGGTCAGATGCGATGCCCAGTAGTATCGCTGGATATCGGGAAGCCCAATTCCCCCCTTGGATTTTGGTAATACTAATCTGTTCCATCCTATTCGCGCCGGTTTGTTATTCCATAAGAATGTCCTGCATATGGATTTGTACATGGTGAAGAAGGTTGGCGGGAGACTTATTGGGATGGTTTGGAGTTTATATAAGAGGCGAGGGAGTATCGACATTTTAAGGATAGATGCCCTCCCAAACCATGATATCTGGGAGTTTCCCCATTTGAGGGTATCTTGTTTAATGGTCTGCAATTCTTTCAAGAAGTTCCTTTGGTAGAGTTCTGACAGTTGAACTGGGAGTTGGATTCCGAGATATGGGATTGCATCACTTTTCCAACGAAATGGGAAAACGTCTTGGCAGTGTTTTGCCAGTGTCGGGGGTAGAGAAATATTTAGCGCAAAGGATTTAGTATAATTGAGTTTTAGATTCGATATCTTTTTAAATTGTTCAAAGGTGTGTAAGAGGTTGGGAAGAGATGTTAAAGGGGCGGTGAGAAACAGTAAGACATCGTCCGCGAAGGCCGCAATCTTATATTCCCGCTCCTGTACCCTCACGCCCTTTATGTCGGGGTTGGCTCTTATGCAGCGTAGCAGGGGTTCGAGTGTGAGGACGTATAATAGGGGAGATAGTGGGCACCCCTGCCTAGTTCCGTTGCGGATGGGGAAGGCGTTTGACAGGTGGCCATTCACTTTCACTCTAGCACTGGGATTCGTGTAGAGTGACATGATAAATGTAAGCATGCGGGGTCCGAGCCCTAAAGACTTCAGGACCGCTTCCATATAATCCCAGGCCACTCTGTCAAACGCCTTCTCCGCATCCACTGACAGAAATAAGCCCTCTTGTTTGCGTGAGGAAAGCCAGTAGTGAAGGTTTAGAGCCTTCACTGTATTGTCCCTGGCTTCCCGTCCAGGGACAAATCCTACTTGGTCCAAGTGTATCCAGGACGGAACGTGTTCTGACAGCCTCATCGCCAGGATTTTGGTGAAAAGTTTAACATCAGCGTTTAGCAATGAAATAGGGCGATAGCTGGACACATTTGTGGGGTCTTTCTCTTCTTTTGGGACAACCGCAATGTAGGCCTCTAAGAGGCGTGTCGAGCTGTTGGGCTTAGAGTTTAGGGAGTTGAACGCCTTAAGGTAGTGGGGAATCAGAACGTCTTGGAACGTCTTGTAATAGGCCATCGTGAAACCGTCTGGGCCTGGGCTTTTGCCTGGTTTAGTGCTTTTTATGGCGGCTTGAAGCTCTTCTGTCGTTAGGGGTGAGTCTAGAGCCTCTGCCTTGTCCATTGTCAGTGCTGTGGGGCTGAACTGTTGCAGAAAGGTCCTAATTCTGTCCGAGCGGTTCGAAGTGTCTGGTGTGTCAGATTTGTTGTGTTGTATATTATAGAGGTTCTCATAGAAGGACTGGAATTGTTGGGCTATCGCTTCATTGCTAGAATGTACTTTGGAGGTAGAGTCCATAATGTGATGGATCGTGGTAGTCAGTTTGCGTTGTTGGGTTACCCTGGCTAAGAGTCTGCCTGGCTTATTACCCTGTTTATAGAATAATCGGTTAGAAAGGGTCAGTCGTCGTCTGGCTTTCCGGTACAGTTCATCTGTCAGAAGGGCACGAGTGTCCGCCAATTCCTGGGCCGTTTGTGCCGCTAGGGAGCGTTTGTGTTTGCTTTCCAGTTCACGAACTTTGGATGTCAAGTCATTTACTAATGCTAAGTGTTCCCTTTTTTTTTGCGCTGCTATGGATAGAAGTACTCCCCTGATGACGCACTTGTGCGCTTCCCATTGAGACATTGGGGAAACGTCTGGGGTGTCATTTCGTTGGAAAAATTCTATTAATTCTTGTTTTACGCGTTCCGAGTTGCTAAGATCTGTGAGGAGGGAGGCATCCAGTCTCCAGAACTTTGTGTATGAACGTGTGGTTGGGAAAACTAGAGTGGCCGTGATGGGGTTGTGGTCTGACAAGCTTTGTGCCTCTATTGTGGCTTGTTGGAAGTATGGTAGGTCGGTCTGCTGTACGAAGAGATAGTCTATCCTCGAGTATCGTTGGTGTGGCGCGGAGTAAAATGTGTAGTCACGGTCCCGCGGGTGAAGTGTTCTCCAGATGTCATGTAGGGTGAGGGAGGCCAGATGGTTTTTTATTTGTCTGAGAGCTGCATACGACAGAATAGAGGAGCCTGAGGATGTGTCTGTTAGCGGGTCTAGTGGTATGTTAAAGTCTCCCCCTAGGATTAAAAGGCCTGTTTTGAATAGCGTGAGCTTCTCCAAGATTCCCCTAAGGAAGGTCACTTGTTTCACATTGGGGCAGTATATGTTGGCCAATGTTATCGGTTTGTCGTTCCACTCGCCCTTCAAGAAGGCATATCTACCATCCGGGTCAAGAAGCTGATCCGTGACATTGAAGTTGAAGGACTTCGAGAGTAGTATCGATACTCCTTTCGTCCTAGAGTCTTGACAGGTTGAGTGAAACGCTCTGGGAAACCTATGGTTCTGTAACCGGGGGGTTCTATGTGCCTGGAAGTGTGTTTCCTGCAGGAACAGGACCTGGACTCTCAGCCTGTGTGCTTCAGCTAAAATACTGCTTCTCTTCTCTGGGACGTTTAGTCCTTTAATGTTGTGTGAGCAGATTTTCAGAGAAGTAGAGATTGATCGCGTGGGAGGGTCCATCTTAACTCAGTATTTTGGAGTTTGTTAGGTTGGGTGGCTGCTTTAAGGTGAGCTGGGGCTTTAAATTTCGTGGGCTCTAGGAGGGGGTAACCAGAGGTACTGTCATTCTAATTCAACTCTAAATGGAGGTAAATGCGGGGGGCGGGGCCACAAGAGGGTGGAAGCCGGGGATGTAGCGACCTTGCACAAGTTGTGCAGTAAGTGAGGGTCCTGAGTGGGGGGGTCTCTGGTTGGGGTTAGAGCTCTAGCTCGAGCAAATGTCCGGAGGCGGAAGCAGTCCTGCTATCCCGCCTAGTATGGGAAGGGGAACAATGGGGGGAGGCCGGAGGGGTTCAAGGTAAGCCTGTTACCTCAAGGTTAGGGAGTGTGTTAACACCGGGGTAGTGTCGGGCTAAGGTCGCCCAGGGCTACCTGCAATTTCAATTTAGTCATTATGGACCAGTTTTTACCGAGTGAGAAGTGAGAGATAACAGAGTAATTGTTTCTAGGCTAGACATAAACATTGGGAAAGTGTCATTTTCCAGAACGGGTCTGTGTTATATCCCGTCCAGCCCCCTCCTCACTCCCCCCGCTCGGGCCAAACAATGGTGGCCTCGGGCGGTGGGCAGTGGATCAGGGGCCTCCCGGGCGCCCCTCCTCCCCGTGTGCGCCCCCCGGGATCCCGCCACATCAATTGTCAGCGTGTCCCCGGGGGACCCACCCGGGGCGAGGAGCCCCCTGACTAATCACATAAACATTTTGACTAGGTACAGTTAAATATCATTTTCCATTAACAGAAAGATAACCCCATGCATCTGGTAGGTGTATGGGCTTGATACTCTCACCTGGATTGCATCGGAGCGACGTCACGGGAAAGATGGGGCTCAAATTTACCTGGGGTGTGCAGTCTTACTCTGGAAGGCCTCTCGGTCTTCTGTATTAGAGGAGTAATGTAGCTTGGGTTACAGTGTCCCTCTGTCTCTTTTCTCTTCAAGAATAACTATTGTGTGTATGGTTATTACAATGTTGATATTATAAAATGAAAGTGTATGCTGTGGCCATAGAACTCTTTCAAGTGTAAACAGTCAGTAGTAATTCTGCTAAAATTGGACTAGGGCAAGACTGATTCCCTCAGTTGCTATGCATTATTGCTATCACAAATTTAAACTCTTGGCACCAGCTGCACGCAAATATGTGACCTCTTGGTGGGTGGGCCCCAGCGACGAGCAGCCGCATATTTGCATGCATTTGTGAAAAAACAGCACAGTTACCGGTGGCTAACGGAAAGCTCCATATCGCTGCTGGTGATTGGGAGCTTTCTGATCATGTGACCGCTGTGACAGCCAATCATGATGGCCACATGACCTAAACCCCTTAAAGGGTGCCAGCTGCTAGGGGTTAATAAGACTCAAGATATCATTGCTACTGTATATCCATATGACCCACTCTGTAGTCAGGAAAGAATGTGGCTGGAAGAATGGAAGAAGCACACACCTGCATACCTTCCAACTTTTTGAGATGGGAACAAGGGACACCTATTAGCAAAAATATGTAGGCATAGGGCACACCCCTTGCCACGCCCCCTTAAAGGAGAATTGTACAATAAAAATTATTAGTTAAACCCACAATACTTTATATTGGCTTTTGAAATTTACCGATGCAGCAGTTTAGAAATTGGATGAAAGGTTTAGCACTGGGAAACACTTTTTGAAAGATAAAAAGTACATTTTATATAAAACTATATAGATCAGACCAGAATGAGGAGGAAAGAGGGACATTGTTCCAAATCAGGGAGAGTCCCTCGAAATCAGGGACAGTTGGGATCCATGCACACTGCCACAAACGAGAAAACTGGCACAAAAGCCTCATGCACACCTGAGCTTAAAACCACTGGCGTTTGAGCTTTTTTCTCTGTCCCTAACCGCCCTCCATGTTAGCTTATGTGTCAATGTACATCATAGGTGTTTACAGGAGATTAGAGGCAGGGCTGTTAAGAGGTAGACCCCCCACCAAGCCATGTTCAACAGAGGAGCTTTTGAGCATAAAAATGCCTGACGCACCAAAACACAGGTAAATGCATCTAAACGCGTCTAACGCTTGAGCATTTTTTCATTTTAATAGCCAGAATAATTTATCATTCAGGCCAATGAAATAAATGCCCATGCGCTAGTAGCACCTTGGCATGTTTTTGAAGCTGCTTTTCTCCTGCCAGAAGAAAAGCATTTATAAAAGCCCCAGTGTGCATGAAGCCTTATACAGAAGATGGCGAGGCTGATATTACAATCTAACAAATTCTAATGAAATATGTACTATATATCACTGTTGTAGTGCCATAATAATCCTACATTTGTAATTGAAACTCATTACTAAAATACAGAGAAAACAGTTAAGATATGGTGAGATCCAAAAGTGCAAACTGATGAATGGAAATGGAGAATTACATTTGTACAAAAAGGTCAGCCATCCAAATTAAGCCTTTATAAGTAGACACTGTGCTGTAAAAGGGTTCATTAGTTCTTCCAGGTGTGATAAATAAAACTGGCCACATGAGGGCAGTGCAAGACTGCATCACGTCTTCTATTTCATTTTTCCTTTTGTGCGAATAAAGCATGAACATTAAAGTCCCTTCTGCTTAGGCAGGTGGCTAATATACAAATGTACTCTCATCTCTTCTTAAGGCCCCTTTCACACTTGTGCGACTTGTCCTGCAACTTAGGACTGCAAAGTCGCATGACAAGTCGTATCCCATGATTTCCAATGAGTACCGTTCACATCTGTGCAACTTCACATCACAGCGACTTCAAAGTTGTCGCTGCACTACTTTGGTCTGACTTTGATGCGTCTTGATGTCCATAGACCGCAAGATTACACAAGCGTTACAATCGCACAATTTTCAGATCACACAAGTGTGAAAGGGGCCTAAAGCAAGTCTTTCATGAGACAAACATGGCGACCATCAACGACCTCCTTCAAAAATGTTAGTTGGGTGGCTGTTATGTATCCCCAATAATCTCAATGCAATCTCAGACACCGACCCAGAACCCATGTCAAATAGGAAATTCGGAGAAAGTGAGAAGTTCTTATTTGCATAATTGTTCTGGTTCGGTAACGTAAACCACAGAAGCAATAAACTCAGTGGCCATGCCATTTGTGAAGACCCTGGAGACTTATGCCCCGTACACACGATCCGAAAATCGGACGACAGATCGTCCGTTTTTTTTTGCATGCTAATCTCAGATCGAATCGGAAGAATATACTAAAGTCACGAATATTCTCGTACGACAGAATAAAAAATCGGAAGTGATGTCATGTGTTGTAGTGTATTTGTATTGCATTGTCGGACGACAACTGTACTGATTAAACGAAAATCGTACGATAGGGCACCATGCGATCAAAATTTTCATGCTTGTCCGATCGAATATTATCTGATGAACTGTCGTGATCGGCTCTCGTAAGCTGTGTACTAACGATCCGATTATCGTACAATCGCATCGTATGCGATATTTTTCGTCCGATTTTCGGATCGTGTGTACGGGCCATTAGGCATCAATTTTTACTAAATATAGATGAGATGGGTGGTGGGACCCCTCTCAATTTCATGTAGACCTAAATACTACTTATTTCTATTTAACTGTCATTTAATACAGAGTAAATAAGTCTCATTACTTGTCCAGCTGGTACATGAGGGGACCAAAATTGGTCTTGCACAGAGGCCCTCTTGGTGACTTGGTTGTTGCTGTCATTATGACAGCCAGACAACTAGCATTTTCAGAAGTAGAGGTCACCAAAGGAAACCTACATATTGTAATTGCATATTCAGTAAACCGCTTAATTACATCCATATATTTAACACTGAGACTTCCATTTGTTTGAGTGGTTCAGCCACTATTAAAAATGCTATTGTTCTTATGCTCCTCCTAGTAGAGAAACAGGCTTAGAAAATGTTGCTTACTCCATATAAATACTGTACATGAACACAGTATAGAAGTCATTCCTTTTGTATAAAAAAGAAAATACTATTTAAAACCAAACTGTTAAAGCAGAGCTCCACCCAAAAGGGGAAGCTCTGCTTGTTTGCACCCTCCACTGCCACATTTGGCACTTTTTGGGGGGGAGCGGGTACTTGCTCCCACTTCCTGGAAAGATCGACACAGGGCGATCTCCGTCATTTCCGACCCCTCCTTCTTTCTCCCGCTGCCTTCTGGGACACACTGAAGTCCCAGAAGACAGCGGGACCATTCAGAAAGCGCAGCACGGCTCACATATGCGCAGTAGGAAACAGAATGTGAAGCCGCAAGGCCTCACTTCCTGTTTCCTTTATTACATATGCTGTCACCTACACCCAAAGCCGATTGACGAATCAGCTAAGGGTGCTGACATCGTGGGATCCCTGGACAGGTAGTGCCCCTATATTAAAATTGATTGATATGGGTAACAACACATAATGTTTGTTGTACTCTGTTGCGTGTGGGCTGATCTACTATTATTTCTGTCTTCACAATGCTCACATTCTTGTAGATGTTGACTAATGCCTTCTATATTTTGTATATACTGTTAACCCCCAGAGAGGCCGCTGAAAACAAACCAGAGGCTACAAGCCCTGATACCAGCTACAGAAGCACAACACGAGCACAACAAATTCAGGCTTAGTCTAGGGTTGTCCGTTAAAGTTTTATTGCAGATCCTGAACATAGGCAGGAAGGAGGGATGAGGGTGCAAGATACTCAAAAGCACAGACAGGTATTATAGGAAAAAATCCTGTTTCAGCAGTATTGGGTAGGGTGACCAGACGTCCCTGGTTTCAGGGGAAAGTCTCCGGATTGAGGACACTGTCCCCGGACCAAAACTGTCCCCGGTTTTGTCCCCAGATTGGATTTGAACAGGGTCCCAAGCCATTTCAAAGGCGGCCAGTGCAGAATTAAAAAAAAATAATTCTGAATTACACCCCCCCCGCTCTGCTGCTCCTACTAGCGGGGGGGGGGGGGGGGGGGGGCGTAATTCCCGCTCACATGTTCTTCTGCCTTGGCTCAAGTGCCGGCCAGCCAACTGCCTGCCTATCTCCTTGCCTTCCCCAGAGTAATCTTCCTCTGCTCAGTTCCACTCCCCACCCAGTAGTAGCTGGGGCTCAAAGAGAGGCTGTGAGGCGGGCAGTGGTGGTGACAGGCAGAGAAAGGCAGCTGAGCTTGGCTGATAGTGTCCAGCAGCAGGCACATA
This sequence comes from Glandirana rugosa, assembly GCA_018402905.1. Classification (NCBI taxonomy): domain Eukaryota; kingdom Metazoa; phylum Chordata; class Amphibia; order Anura; family Ranidae; genus Glandirana; species Glandirana rugosa. Next base: position 839,576 of record BLSH010118531.1, read on the forward strand.
GGGGAAGCCGATCCGATCATGGGAGTGCCAGGCTTCAACACCAGTGTGCTTTGGGGTGTCTGTGAATGGACTGCATTGCACAGTATCTGTCTCTCTGGCATAATGGATGGTATCATAACTCACAGGCAGCAGGCATTCTATCATGGCTCTGGCTGGCATTGCACTGCCACACTGTGTCACATAACATAGTTGCTGGGACAGGGATCTGTGCCTTCCCTTAGTAAAAGCAACCTCCCCCACAGTAAGAAAACACTTATTAGGCACACATTTAACCCTTTGATTGACTTAGATGTTAACCCCTTCCCAGCCAGTGTCATTAGTACAGTGACGGTGTATATTTTTAGCACTGATCACTTTATTAGTGTCACTGGTCCCCACAAAGTGTCACTTAGTGATCAATTTGTCCGCCACAATATCGCACTCGCGCTATAAGTCGCTGATTGCTGCTATTACTAGTAAAAAAAAAATATGTCCCCGGATTTCATTTTAAAAATCTGGTCACCTTAGTATTGGGCCCAGTGGTAGACTACCAGGGTCGCAGCAGTCGCACTCGTGACCGGGCACTATGGGGAGGGAGGCCCAAGACCTGTCATCTCCCTCTGTACCTTCGGCTGGCAGCACACTATGCTGTAGAAGGGGGCAGCAGGGGGCGATTGGCAGCTCTGTGGTGCCTGTGGGCCGACTAGCAGTTCACTTCGCTCTACACAGTGCAGGTATCGGCTTCAGTGTACAAACAGAGCGACTCACCTGTTTACTGAATATGGTGCCTGCCCCTCCCCTCTCCACTGTATAGACTCGGGAAGTGAACTGCTAGCCAGAGGGAAATCCCACGGCCAGCGGGCACCACAGAGCATGTCTACCTGTCCGTAGACCCAATCAGTCCATCCATAGCTCTCTATGGAGCGACATGACACCCACCAGCATCCGATACAATCATGTCCGCTAAAAACAGACAGAGGGAGATCCTTTCCCCATCCATCCAGCAGATTGGATCAGATGACAGTCAAATGGAAACGGACAGGAAGCCCGTTTCCATCCAACCACCCCATCGAGAACAGCAGGCTGTGCATAGCAGAGCAGACATGGACCCGTTATTCACTTGCTCAGCCGGGATTAGCAGAGAGATCCTCTGCAGAGTAAGCGGATCCCTCAGATGGCCCCTTGTGAAAGGGGCCTAAGGGGTGTACCATGGTGTGCTGGAGGGATACAGAGGATGCTGGGAGGTGCAGAGGTGTGTGTGTGTGGGAGGGGGGTACAGAGGTGTGAGGGCGAAGAGATGTGCGGCAGGGTACATAGATGTGCTGGGGGGTGTTGAGGTGTTCTGGGGAATACAGAGGATGCTGGGAGGTGCAGAGGAGGGGAAGGTGATGTAACAGGCCCCGGATCAGTAGGAAGGGCTCCAGGACCAGTGGCAAGGGCCCTGGGATGGGATCGGGGGGCCTTCATGGTTTCTTGCACTGGAGCCCTGAAGGTTCTAGTTATCCCTCTGATTGGGCCCTGTAGTAGGAGCTGCATGATAATGCTGATGGTGGAGGGGACAGCCAGTCAGTAGGAGACCCTATGTGAGCATTCGGTAAGCAGGTTAGTGAGACTGCTGCTGCCCCAGCCAGGAGGGAAACAATTAACTGTTTCCCACATTTTTTGCTGGGCTCTGCCTCTCTCCCTGTGCTAATATAAAAGGGGGGAGGGCTTTGTCCAGTCAGTCAGACAATCTACATGGGAAAGAAGACACAGACAAGCCACAGCATGTAATCTCCAGCTGCTTACAGAGGAGAGAGAAGGGAGAGTAGTTCCACCTAAGAGAGCAAACCTTCCTCTGCCACAGCCACCATGTCGAGGGATTGCTGGGGTCTTCAGTCCTCCCGGAAGAACATGCTGGGGCAGCCACAAGCCTGAGTTAGGGATTAGTTTAGGGAAAAGATTGTGCACTTTGTTTTGGAACTGTTACGTTGAGAGTTTCCAGTAAAGCTTTTGAAACTTTGCATTCCTAGGTTTGCCATTTTTCCTCCCCGGTGTCATGTGACTCATTAGTGTTACAAGGTCTCAGGTAGGAGAGCAGGTGTGTTAAATTTGGTGTTATCGCTCTCACTCTCATTCATACTGGTCACTGGGGGGTTGATTTACTAAAACCGGGGAGTTGCAAAATCTGATGCAACTCTGCATGGTAGCCAATCAGCTTTTAACTTCAGCTTGTTCAATTAAGCTTTGGCATTAAAACCTGGAAGCTGATTGGTTTCTATGCAGAGCTACACCATATTTTGCACCCTCCAGTTTTAGTGAATCAACCCATGGAAGTTCAACATGGCACCTCATGGCTAAGAATTCTCTGAGGATCTGAAAAAAAAGAATTGCTGCTCTACATAAAGATGGCCTAGGCTATAAGAAGATTACCAATACCCTGAAACTAAGCTGCAGCACAGTGGCCTAGACCGTACAGAACAGGCCTCGTCATGGTTGACCAAGGACGTTGAGTGCATGTGTTCAGCGTCATATCCGGAGGTTGTCTTTGGGAAATAGACATATGAGTGTTGCCAGCATTGCTGCAGAGGTTGAAGGGGTGGGGGGGTCAGACCATACACCGCACACTGCATCAAATTGGTCTGCATGGCTGTTGTTCCAGAGGGAAGCCTCTTCTAAAAATGATGCAAAAGAAAGCCCGCACACAGTTTGCTGAAGACAAGCAGACTAAGGGCATGGATTACTGGAACCATGTCCTGTGGTCTGATGAGACCAAGATAAACTTATTTGGTTCAGATGGTGTCAAGCGTGTGTCACGGCAAACAGGTGAGGAGTACAAAGACAAGTGTGTCATGGCTACAGTCAAGCATGGTGGTGGGAGCGTCATGGTCTGGGGCTGCATGAGTGCTGCCGACACTAGGGAGCCACAGTTCATTGAGGGAAACATGAATGCCGAATGTACTGTGACATACTGAAGCAGATCATGATCCCGTCCTTTTGGAGACTGGGCCGCAAGGCAGGATTCCAATATGATAACAACCTCAAACACACGTCCAAGACGACCAGTGCCTTGCTAAAGATACTGAGTGTAAAGGTGATGGACTGGCCAAGCATATCTCCAGACCTAAACCCTATTAAGCATCTGTGGGGCATCCTCAAATGGAAGGCGGAGGAGCACAAGGTCTCTAATATCCACCAGCTCCAGTGGTAACCTGTGAAGCTCTGGTGAACTCCATGCCCAAGAGGGTTAAGGCAGTGCTGGAAAATAATAGTGGTCACCCAAAATATTGACACTTTGGGCCCAATTTCGGCATTTTCACTTAGGGGTGTACTCACTTTTGTTGCCAGAGGTTTATACATTAATGTCTGTGTGTTGAGTTATTTTGAAGGGACAGCAAATTTACACTGTAAGTGCCCATTCACACAGGGGCGACTTGTGCTCCGACTTGAGTCTCCTCAAGTCGTCCCAAGTCACTTGACATCTGAAATCCCATTGAAATGAATGGGAGCCGTCTTAATATACACTACTGAAGTCGGAGCAACGTCAGAAAAGGTTCCTGCACGACTTCTATCCGACTTGTGCCCATAGAATTGAATAGAAGTCGCCTCCAAGTCAGATCCCCCTTATAAATGGAAGCGACTTTACAGCGACTTTACAGTGAAAAGAAAATAATTTATCCAGGGCAACACCAATCCCTCCCTGCTCTGATTGGACATAGGCAAAGTTGCCTGGCATGAAGTCACCTTGTAAGTCACCTGAAGTCGCGTCGAAAGTCGCACTGAAATCACCTAGCAAAGTCACGCTGAAGTCGGGTCACCCCTGTGTGAATGCAGCCTTATACAAGCTGTACACTCACTACTTTACATTGTAGCAAAGTATAATTTCTTCAGTGTTGTCACATGAAAAGGTAGAATAAAATATTTACAGAAATGTGAGGGGTGCACTCACTTTTGTGAGATACTATATATAAATATATATACACATACCACAAACCACATATTCAAAATTATAAAACGCAACACTTTTGTGTTTGCCCCTATTTATCACTCAAATATCTATGACTATTTCTATGTACACAAAAGGCCTATTGCTCTCAAATATCGTTCACAAATCTGTATAAATCTGTGTTAGTGAGCACTTCTCCTTTGAAGTCTGGCAATTGGAGCTGCCCAAAAAAAAAAAAAGTCAGGCAATGCTTATCAACAACATTGCTCAGTCATTGAAACACTAAGGCTCCGTTCACATCTTGGCGTTTCGAATTGCGGGCATAATCGATGCGATTCTGCCCGCATTTTGAAATAGCGGCAAATCGCGGGATGCCTGAGCATTCCTTGTGCGTTCCCTGTCACTTTCAATAGCACGTTTTTTCCACGATTCGTCAGGCGACAATCACAGTCAAATCACGCAAACAGAATGGACGCCTGTCACCCAAAAGATGTACAAGAGCTTCTTTTAGGCAACAGGCATCCTGCAATTCTGTTTGCGTGATTTTACCACGATTGTTGCCCGTTACGCCAAGATGCCAATGGAGCCTAAGACTAAAGGGAGGAACGAACTTTGATCTGCAGATGAAGTCAGTTTAAAGCAACCTGCCAAGTAAAAAAAAAAAAAGACTGTTTTTTATTAAATGCTCCTCTGTTTAACCCCACATTAACCCTTACTTTACTCTAATTAGCCTTAATTAACTCCCTAGTCTCCTACACTTTGAATGCCAATTACTCGACATAAGTGAAAAAAGAGCAAACATTTTGAAAAAAAAACACTTTTTTTTAGTTTCTATGATAAAATTTTGCAAATTAGTCATTTTTGTTCATAAATTTGGGCCAAAACCTATACTGCTACATATCTTTGGTAAAAATAACCAAAATAAGTGTATATTATTTGGTCTGTGTGAAAGTTATAGAGTCTACAAGCTATGGTGCCAATCATTGAAAATTGATCACACCTGATGCACTGATGGCCCTGAAATGTCAGGTAAGTACAAATACCCCCCAAATTACCCCTTTATGAAAAGTACAAATTTTAAGGTATTTAGTAGGAGGAGTAATAATGGACTTTGCCGGCACTTATGAAACTGATGGGTTTAAAATAAAATGTATTTAATGAATTATTAAAAAGACACGTCACAGCGTCTCATCAACGGTAGATACTAAAAGTATGTCACAAACATTACACAGAGGGTACATAAAATATTCAGGAAATAGTGATTCCACATAGGTCGGATATGATACAAATACCAGACCAATTTACATGGATAGACATAAAAGAGAAGGTTGACGCGTTTCGCAACACTGTGCTTCTTCTGGACCTTATTTCTCTTCCGAATTTATCATAACTGCTTCACCTGTCGTTCACCATTCCCCAATTGAGCTGTGACATCAGGGGGGCAGGCACAGGGGACCAAATAAGCTACTCCAGCATCAAGATATCTATCACGATAGACAAGGTAGTGTGGTCAGGCAGTAACCGCTTTTGTATGTTTGATAGTGTTGAAACTCCGACCGTGGCTCTAAGGAGACACTGAGGTGCCAAATGTGCTGGACCACATGGAGGATGGCATTATTTGGTAAACCTTTACCACAGGTATTAGGCACAATATCTCCGGTCTTGAATATGCCGGCTCCGGAAGGGTGGTGCCCCGTATATATGGTGTTAAAGGTGCCTGACGCCAATGGTGCCTAGCACAGCGCACTACGGCCGCCCGGTCGTGTGTCCCGCCTGTCGGTGAGATGCTAAAATTATTATTTTTTTTGCACAAAATTGTCATAACAACAAGTTATTTCTCACACACAGCAAATGCATACTTCCAATTACACCCCAAAATACATTCTGCTACTCGCCCCGAGTATGGTGATACCACATGTGTGAGACTTTTGCACAGCCTGGCCACATAGAGCGGCCCAACATGCAGGGAGCTCATCTAATCTCTTAATGACCTATTACACTTTTGAAGGCCCTGGAGCACAAGGACAATGGAATTACCCACAAAATGACCCCATTTTGGATAGCAAACACCCCAACGTATATTCTATGAGGCATTGTGAGTCTTTTGAATGGTTTGTTTTTTTCCACAAGTATTTGAAAAACGTGGAAAGAAAATCAAAACCTTTTTATTTTTACACAAAGTGGTCAATTTATAAGATATTTCTAACACATAGCATGCATTTAGCAAAAATATATTCTGCTACTCGTCCTGAGTATGGCAATACCACATGTGTGAGACATTTACACAGCCTGGCCACATAGAGAGGTCCAACATGCAGGGAGCACCGTCAGGCATTCTAGGAGCAGAAATTTCACATCTAATCTCCTAACGACCTATTACACTTTTGAAGGCCCTGAAGCACCAGGACAATGGAATTGGCCACAAAATGACCCCATTTTGGAAAGCAAATACCCCAACGTATATTCTATGAGGCATTATGAGTCTTTTGAATGGTTCATTTTTTTTCCACAAGTCTTCGAAAAACGTGGAAAGAAAATGAAAACGCTTTTATTTTTACACAAAGTGGTCAATTTATAAGATATTTCTAGCACATATCATGTACCTATTGTAGCAAAAATGAACCCCCAAAATATATTCTGCTACTCGTCCCAAGTATGGCAATACCACATATGTGAGACTTTTACACAGCCTGGCCACATATAGAGGCCCAACATGCAGAGAGCACTGTCAGGCATTCTAGGAGCATAAATAACACATAACATTTCATTCATAACTATCACACCTTTGAAGGGCCTGGAGCACCAGGACAGTGGAATTACCCACAAATTAACCCCATTTTGGAAAGAAAACACCCAAGGTATATTCTATGAGGCATGGGCTGCAGATAGGTATTCGGGTATTCTGATGGGCTGCAGATAGGTACTCAGGTATTCTTATGGGCTGCAGATAGGTACTCGGGTACCCTGATGGGCTGGAGACAGGTACTCGGGTACTCTGTTGGGCTGGTGACAGGAACTCGGGTACTCTGATGGGCTGGTGACAGGCACTCGGGTACGCTGATGGGCTGGTGACAGGTACTTGGGTACTCAGATAGGCAGGTGACAGGTACTCGGGTACGCTAATGGTCTGGTGACAGGTACTCGGGTACTCTGATGGGTAGGTGACAGATACTCGGGTGCTGAGATGGGCTGGTGACAGGTACTCGGGCACTGAGATGGGCTGGTGACAGATAATCAGGTACTCTGATGGGTTGGTGACAGGTATTCTGATTGGCTGGTGACAGGTATTCGGGTACTCTGGTGGGTTGGTGACAGGTACTCGGGTACTCTGATGGGCTGGTGACAGGTACTTGGGTACTCTGACGGGTTGGTGACAGGTACTCCGGTACTTTGATGGGCAGGTGACAGGTACTTTGATGGGGTGGTGACAGGTACTTTGATGGGGTGGTGACAGGTCCTCTTTATTGCTGGGGGGGGGGCAATCAGTGTGCTTGGTGTGTTCACTAAGCGGTAACAAGCTGTTACCGCAATCTCCTTCTCACACACGATCGGTGTGTGAGAGGGAGAACCCGGTAACAGTTCGTTACAGCGGTTTGTTTACATCATGTGACTGGCTGTGATTGGACACAGCCAGTCACATTGGCTCTTTACCCTGATCGGAGCTGGGCTTTGTCTGAGGGACAAGCCTCAATCCCGATCGCCACGCTGCGCGCCCCGGGGGGGCGTGCACGAGCGGCATGCACGTGGATCTCAGTAGTGACCGGCTGTGATTGGATACAGCCAGTCACGTGGTAAAGAGCCAATTGGCTCATTGGCTCTTTACCCTGATCGGGGAGGGGCTATGTCCCAAGAGAGCTCGAAGTAGCGGCGAGAAGCGGCAGACGTCATATGACGCCAGCCCGAATCGACGGAGGTTCCCTGCCAACGTTATTTTACAATGACTCGGTAGGGAAGTGGCTAATTAAAGCTATTTTTTTTGTTTGCTTTATTTGTTAATATTTTTTTACACCTTTAACATATATTTACATGTTTCACATTGAAAAAGAGCGCAAAATTGAAAAAAAATGTATTTAATTTGTAATTACTTTTCAACCATTGCTGACAGCTGAAGTGTACACAAAACAGTTGCGGTAGGTATCAGTAATTGGTATCTGCGAGTACTAAAACACAAGTATCGGTACTCATACTTGTAAAAAGAATGGTATCTGTGCATCCCTAGCACTTGGTCAAGGAGACCTTGTTGCTGAGCTCCTGATCAAGATATATATATATATATATAAAAAAAAAACGTTATTACGTTTTAAAAAAATTAAAAGTCAACAGCTGCAAACACTCTAGGTGCTGATTTTTAAAAATCAGTCTTCCTACAGCCCATTATTCTCACCTCTGAGGGTTCTGGGCCCCACCATTCTGGATTTGGAAGCCGCGTGCGACTTCCTGATGAATCACAGCCAACTCCTCACTGCACATGCGCAAGATTGTGTGGAGCAGGTAGACTGGTCTTGCAGCCCCCTGGGATGTGTGACGTGTCCCAGGAGCCTGTGGAGATATCAAAATATCCTTTAGTGTATTCTGACATTTGAATGAGATTTGCCTTGGCAACATTTACATTTGCAAGATTCACACAGCAGCTATTCGCATATTAAATAGAACGTATGCTGGCAGGAAATGCTGAGCGAATCCTGTTGAATGTTGGTTTAATTTCCACAGTTTTTACCTCTAATGTGTAGATACACAGTCAGGTCCATAAATATTGGGACATCGACACAATTCTAATCTTTTCGGCTCTATACACCACCACAATGGATTTGAAATGAAACAAACAATACATGCTTTAACTGCAGACTTTCAGCTTTAATTTGAGGGTATTTACATCCAAATTAGGTGAACGGTGTAGGAATCACAACAGTTTGTATATGTGCCTCCCACTTTTTAAGGGACCAAAAGTAATGGGACAATTGGCTGCTCAGCTGTTCCATGGCCAGGTGTGTGTTATTCCCTCATTATCCCATTTACAAGGAGCAGATAAAAGGTCCAGAGTTAATTTCAAGTGTGCTATTTGCATTTGGAATCTGTTGCTGTCAACTCTCAATATGAGATCCAAAGAGCTGTCACTATCAGTGAAGCAAGCCATCATTAGGCTGAAAAAACAAAACAAACCCATCAGAGAGATAGCAAAAACATTAAGTGTGGTCAAATCAACTGTTTGGAACATCCTTGAAAAGAAAGAACGCACTGGTGAGCTCAGCAACACTAAAAGACCCCGAAGACCAAGGAAAACAACTGTGGTGGATGACCGAAGAATTCTTTCCTTGGTGAAGAAAACACCCTTCATAACAGTTGGCCAGATCAAGAACACTCTCCAGGAGGTAGGTGTATGTGTGTCAAAGTCAACAATCAAGAGAAGACATCACCAGAGTAAATACAGAGGGTTCACCACAAGATGTAAACCATTGGTGAGCCTCAAAAACAGGAAGGCCAGATTAGAGTTTGACAAATAACACCTAAAAAAGCCTTCACGGTTCTGGAACAACATCCTATGGACAGATGAGACCAAGATCAACTTGTACCAGAGCAATGGGAAGAGAAGAGTATGGAGAAGGAAAGGAACTGCTCATGATCCAAAGCATACCACCTCATCAGTGAAGCATGGTGGTGGTAGTGTCATGGTGCGAGCAGGTTTGGCTGCCAATGGAACTGGTTCTCTTGTATTTATTGATGATGTGACTGCTGACAAAAGCATCAGGATGAATTCTGAAGTGTTTCGGGCAATATTATCTGCTTATATTCAGCCAAATGCTTCAGAACTCGTTGGACGGCGCTTCACAGTGCAGATGGACAATGACCCCAAGCATACTGCAAAAGCAACCAAAGAGTTTTTAAGGGAAAGAAGTGTAATGTTATGCAATGGCCAAGTCAATCATCTGACCGGAATCAAATTGAATCGCATGAATTGAGCATGCATTTCACTTGCTGAAGACAAAACTGAAGGGAAAATGCCCCAAGAACAAGCAGGAACTGAAGACAGTTGCAGTAGAGGCCTGGCAGGACATCACCAGGGATGAAACCCAGCATCTGGTGATGTCTATGCATTCCAGACTTCAGGCTATAATTGACTGCAAAGGATTTGCAACCAAGTATTAAAAAGTGAAAGTTTGATTTATGATTGTTAATCTGTCCCATTACTTTTGGTCCCTTAAAAAGTGGGAGGCACATATACAAACTGTTGTAATTCCTATACCGTTCACCTGATTTGGATGTAAATACCCTCAAATTAAAGCTGAAAGTCTGCAGTTAAAGCACATCTTGTTCGTTTCATTTCAAATCCATTGTGGTGGTGTATAGAGCCAAAAAGATTAGAATTGCGTCGATGTCCCAATATTTATGGACCTGACTGTACAATGAGTGAAGACCATGAAGTGTTAGGAACCAAGAGGCATGGGTTTCAATAACATTAATAATCTTCTTGTCCCTGTTACAATTTATGTGTTTGGCTTCCATGACAAGTGCCTGTACCTGTCAAATCTGGCCATCACTGTAGTTGGCCTAATCTGTTGAAGATGGGGCCTGCAATTGCAGCTATGAAGGAAATGTTGGACAACTTCATATGTCTAAAAAAATTTGTAGCAGCTTTCATATCAGAGAAGATCTGTAAAGATGTGAAAGAACAGTGAAGACATGACCGGGAACTTTGAACAATGAGGATTTTCCAGCCTTCTGGCATTCCATGAGGTGCTTGTCAGACCTAGTCATGGAAGGGTCACCAGGGAATTGTTCTATTACTAAAGCAAAAACACATGGTGTTTCAGTGCCTGTTCTACACATCAACCATTCACAATCAACAGCATTGCCTCATACATAAACATACACATTGGGCAAACACTACTTAACAAAGAAAAGCAATTATTTGCTATATGTCTTACCCTTTAGCTATGTATACTGATATGGGATATTTTCAAACAGAAGCCCATTATCCAGAAACTTCCAAAAACCAGAAAGGAAACAGGAAAATAATTGCCTCTGTGCAGTTCTAACATGACGGGTGCAAATCATTTTTTCTACAGAGCTGTCGAGGAGGACAAATGGAAATTCTCATGTTGTTTAGCATATTTTAGCATCAAAATTGCTGAAATCGTGGAAAACCCAAGTATTCTGCAGGACCCCGTACTTTTATATGTCTATCATTTTATTACACATATGTCATATATATATATACAGTGCTTTGAAAATGTATTCATACTAATACATGTATTTTATTGGGATTTTATGTGAAAGACCAATACGAAAGTGGCACATAATTGTGAAGTGGAAGAAAAATGATAAATGGTTTTCACAATTTTTTACAAATAAATATGTGAAAAGTGTGGCGTGCATTTGTATTCAGTCTCCTTTACTTTGATACCCCTAACTAAAATCTAGTGGAACCAATTGCCTTCAGAAGTCACTGAATTAGTAAAAAGAGTCCACCTGTGTGTAATGTAATCTCAGTATAAATACAGCTGTTCTGTGAAGCCCTCAGAGGTTTGTTAGAGAACCTTAGTGAACAAACAGTATCATGAAGGCCAAGGAACATACCAGACAGGTCAGGGATAAAGTTGTGGAAAAGTTTAAAGCAGGGTTAGGTTATAAAAAAATATCCCAAGCTTTGAACATCTCACGGAGCACTGTTCAATCCATCATTCAAAAAATGCAAAGAGTATGGCACAACTGCAAACCTACCAAGACATGGCCGTCCACCTAAACTGACAGGCTGAGAAAGGAAAACACTAATCTGAGCAGCAACCAAGAGGTCCATGGTAACTCTGAAGGAGATGCAGAGATCCACAGCTCAGGTGGGAGAATTTGTCCACAGGACAGCTATTAGTTGTGCACGCCACAAATCTGGCCTTTATGAAAGAGTGGCAAGCAGAAAGCCATTGCTGAAAGAAAGCCATAAGAAGACCTATTTGCAGTTTGTGAGAAGCCATGTGGGGTACACAGCAAACATGTGGAAGAAGGTGCTCTGGTCAGATGAGACCAAAATTGAACTTTTTGGCCTAAAAGCAAAACCCTATGTGTGGCTGCAAACTAACACGGCACATCATCCTAAATACCCCATCCCCACCTCGAAACATGTTGGTGGCAGCGTCATGTTGTGGGGATGCTTTTCTTCAGCAGGGACAGGGTAGCTGGTCAGAGTTGATGAGAAGATGGGTGGAGCCAAATACAGGGCAATCTTAGAAGAAAACCTGTTAGAGTCTGCAAAAGGCTTGAGACTGGGGTGGAGGTTCACCGACCAGCAGGACAACGACCCTAAACATACAGCCAGAGCTATAATGGAATGGTTTTGATCAAAGCATATTCATGTGTTAGAATGGCCCAGTCAAAGTCCAGACCAAAATCTAATTGAGACTCTGTGGCAAGACTTGAAAATTGCTGTTTACAGATGCTCTCCATCCAATCTGACAGAGTTTATTTTGTGAAGAAGAATGGGCAAAAATGTCACTCTCTAGATGTGTAAAGCTGGTAGAGACTGTAATTGCAGTGAAAGGTGGTTCTACAAAGTATTGACTCAGGGGGGCTGAATACAAATGCACGCTATACTTTTCGCATATTTATTTTTATCATTTTCCTTCCACCTCACAATTAGTGAAGCCACTTTACTCTATCACATAAAATCCCAATAAAATACATTTACGTTTTTGGTTGTAACTGGACAAAATGTGGAAAATTTCAAGGGGTATGAATACTTTTTCAAGGTACTGTACTGTATACAAAGTTGTGTCATATACTGTATGTTCTATATCCTGTGAACACATTACTGTTTAGCATGGCTAGTCATTTTAGAGTTTCCCCACTATTTAGTAAAGTTTTCATTAGTATTATTAATGTCAAGTACTAACTGCTGCACTGTGGGAGCTGTGCGCGAATCGCCGTATATAGACGGCGCTCAAGCCTGTGGGTAGGGGCACACGTGCGCCCCGGCGATCGGATTTGTTTCAGAACCGATCAGTCTCTGGGCCCAGACCAATGATTTTTGATCTGGACCTGGTGATCGGTCCTGGCGATTGGCAGAGCCTCCTCTTCCTGTGTAATTTGAACACAGGCAGAGGAAGTGATGTCACCTCCCCTTGTGGAGCCCTTTTTGGTTCCAGAGCAAGGAGAGGAGACATCTAACCGTGAGTTGCACAACAGTACACTGACACAGTACACATAGGCACACTTTCCACCCCCCAGATGGCCCCCCAGTTATCCCCTTCACTGTGTCACTTAGATTTTTCACTGATCATTGTACTTGTGTCATTTGTGACACTAATCAGTGTTAGCGTAGGTAGTGGTAGGTAGTATTAGGCCCAGATAAGTATAGGTGCCCCCCCTTACCCCCCCAATAAAGGTTTTAA
>BLSH010118531.1:860494-878117 GCA_018402905.1 Glandirana rugosa
CACTTGCCCTAGTTTGAAGATGATTTTAGAACAGTTATATGGCTTATACCGTTAATTAATACTTTTCAGACACAGTTTGAAGATGATCCACATTCACCTCCATTTTTGCATTTTTTATGTTTTTATTTTTTTAAAAATATTTAAAGTTATTTCCCTGTCCCCATTTTTTTGTAGGGCACTTGCCCTACCCTTACCCCCATTTTACTTCCTTTTGCAGCCCTCCAGGGCTTTCCAGGACTTTGTTACAGCCATTTTTGTGCCTAAAAGTTCGGGTCCCCATTGATTTCAATGGGGTTCGTTGTCCGTGCGATCGTTCGGGTTCCGTCCGGACCCGGACCCGGACTTTGTCCCGAAGTTCGGACGGACCAGCAGAACCCGAACTTCCAGAGGTTCGCTCAACTCTAGTTAAGACCATTGCTGGGTTTTTGTTGCGGTCTTTGCCCTCACTTGGGAGATCTCTTCTTTTTTCCTGTCCATTTGACACGTGACAGGCAGAGCAGAGAGGAAATTGGTCAATATGTGGGGATGACTTGGAGACAAGCTTCAATACTACCCAGAGGGGTTGAAGCTTTGGGTACTGTATTGACCAGATACAGTGGGTAAAATACTGTAAGTATTGAACACGTCACCATTTTTCTGGGCAAATATATTTTTAAAGGTGCTATTGACATGAAATTAAGTTCAGTAAATTAAGACAAATACGTTCAGAAATGAAAGTGTTTGTAACCTTAAAAATTATATTCACTGAGAGCTCCTCTCGTAATACACTGTGTAGGTGTTTTTTTTAAAACAAAGCTTCTAAATACCTTTTTTTCAGAGATCTTCAGGCCGGTCACATGACTGCCTCTGGCGTCAGCCGGGGAGGTCACGTGACTGCCTTGCTGGCCCTTCATCCCCTTCCACTGTAGCCCGAGGATCAGAGTAGGAGAGCTGGGAGTCACATGACCGGCTTGAAGATCTCTGAAAAAGGTATTTTGAGGCTTAGTTTTAAAAAAAAAACACTTAAACAGTGAGTTATGGCTGGATACAAGAGAGGGGCTGGCAGTGACTTTTTTAAAGTTTACTTTAGCAGGAGGAAGGGCGGAGACGGCTCACACAGAGCTGAAAGGCAGGGAGGGAGGGAGTGAGGGTAAGACCCCTTTCACACCGGGGCCGCCCGAGCGTTAGCGGTAAAACACCGCTAATTTGCGGCGCTTTACCGCTCGTTATAGCGGCCCTATGGCGCCGCTATTCGGGCATCGGCGGTGCGCTTTTAACCCCCCCTAAAGGGGTTAAACGTGGCAGTTAGCGGCGATACTGAAGCGTTGTGCTTTGGGAGCCCTGCACCATTGTTTCCAATGGGCAGTGCCAGTATAGGAGAGGTGTATACACTTCTCCCACACCACAGCAAAGATGCAGCTTGCAGGACTTTTTTTGCCGTTCCGACAGCACAAGCACTGTGCTGTTTAATCTGCTATAAGGGTATTTTTTTTTTTTTTTTGCATATCATATTCATTTGTATCAAGGTTTAGCAGCTGTTGTGTGTTGGTGTATGCATGATCTTATAGGATTCAGATAAAGTTTTCTTTTGTTCACTTAAACCTTTTGTTGCAAAAGCATATCACTAATAAACTGAAACATGTCCTTTAAACATAACAAAATTTAGAAAGCTGAATACCTAAAAAAAGGAAAAAAAAAATCTTGATATTAGGATCTAATTTTTATTTAAAGTGTGCTTCAAAAATACATGTAGTGAAGTTTAAAGTGACCCTGTCCTTGCTATAAAAATGTCTGCGCTTCCCAGCTGTACTATTTTTTTCCTCTTGCTCCTCCACCACTCCATTCAGGTTCCAGTAATAAAGGGAAATGCCCAGTACTTCCGGGTATGGAGGACAAGTGGCTTACTCTATTTCCTCTCGAGTTACAGCGCAAATGCTTGGTGTGTGTCTGCTCTGGCAGTCAGTGCTGTCACATGGGGAAGATCTACTAAAGCTGGTGCATTCACAATCTGGTGCAGCTGTGCGCTACTAACTTCAGCTTGTTCAATTAAGCTTTGGCAATAAAACCTGGAAACTGGATGGTTTCTATGCAGAGCTGCACCAGATTTTGCACTCACCAGCTTTAGTAAATAACCCCCCCATGTTGTCAGAAAGAGAGTCTTAAGCACTGCGTAAAATCTTTTTTTTTTGGGGATACACAAGTTTTTCTCTCTTTTGCCTTCCAGTGGTCAAATGGTGCAAATTTCCGTGTTTATATTCATTTGTATATGATATGATCTTTTTGGTTGGAAATTGGTGGGCAGAGCTTGGATCTCCGCTTCTACAGCTCCAATAAAAATCAGACAAAGTGCTATATCTCTTTGTACTCTAGAGGACTCAAATAATATTTGAATTGATAGCGCTTCTTTATTTTAGGGTTACAACCACTTTAAATTATGTGTAGTAAAATGGAATGACACAGGGAAAAAGTATTAACCACTTAAAGACCTCATTGCGTAGATTTACTTCTGCAAGTTGGCAGCGTAGCGTGAATCGCCATCTATAAATGCGCACGTGCAGCTAGGGGGCGAGCGCGCCGCCGGCGATGCACTCTCATGCCTGCCGCACGCTCCCTGAGTAGGGTTGCCACATCATCCCTTTAATCCGGGACACATACTAATTATACAGGTTCTGTGGCTGATTAAGGTGGTAATTAAACTCACTTGGTGTCTTATCTGCAATAAATTAGCCTCAGACCCTGTGCAATTCATATGTGTCCTGGATTAAAGGGATGATGTGGCAACCCTATCCCTGAGCAGGGCCATGGGTCAGATGGACTCGATGTCCGCCGGTGATCCATGATCGTCTGTTAGAGCAGAAAAGTGGGGAACCGCCGATGTAAACACGGCGGCTCCCCACTCTGTCAGGTGGCATGACAGAGATCTACTGATCCGTGATCAGGATCAGTTAGATCTCTCATGCCCCTGGCAGCCCAGCACCCACACAGTTAAGCCTCGTAGACACGGTGTGACTGTCGTACGACCGAACGGCCAAAGTCGTATGTTGGCTGTTGTATCTCCTGTACTGACATGCACTAAGCGATCGTATGACCAAGCCGAGCGTGGTGACGTGTTACAAGCGTATAAAGAAGACGTTCAGGTGAATGTGATTTGTGAATTAGGAACGTAGGTTTACATGAACGGACACTTCCAAGCGGTCCTGACTTCTGAGCATGCGGGTTTTGCATGTACAACTTGTTGGACCAACTTCTCTGTACACACGATACAACAGTCGTACGACCGCTTGTTGTACAACCAAAGTTTTCTAGTCTGCTCATCCAACTTCTTTTATACGACCGTCACACGTCAGCTGTTCTAATCGCGCGTACTAATGGTCGGATGATCGTACAGCAAGCAGTAGTACGACCGTTTTCATACGCCTGTCGCACTGTGTGTACGGGCCTTTAGAACACGCCTAAGGAACACAGTTAACCCCTTCATTGCCCCCTGCAGCTTAACCCCTTCCCTGCCAATGACATTTATACCGTAATCAGTGGCTATTTCAATTTCTTATCGCTGTATAAATGTCAACAGTCCCAAAAAAGTGTCAAAAATGTCTGACATGTCCGCCGCAATATCACAATCCCGATAAAAATCGCAGATTGCCGCCATTACTAGTAAAAAAAAAAAAAATAGTAAAAATGCCATAAATGAATTCTCATGGTTTGTAAATGCAACAACTTTTGCGCAAACCAATCAATAAACGCTGATTGGGATTTTTTTTACCACAAATATGTAGAAGTATATATATTGGCCAAAACTGATGAATAAATTAGTATTTTTATATATTTTTTTGGACATTTATTATAGCAAAAAAAGTAAAAAGTAAAGTAAAAAATACCACCAAAAGAAAGCTCTATTTGTGGGAAAAAAACACCAATTTTGTTTGGGTACAAAGTCGCACGGCTGCGCAATTGTCAGTTAAAGCGATGCAGTGCCGAATTGCAAAAAGTGCTCTGGCCCTAATGTGGGAGATCATTCCAGAGCTGAAGTGGTTAAACACGCTAACTGAAATGTATTTAATTCTTTGTACAAAATCATTTGTTGGTAATGACCACTTCAAGATGCCTCCTGTATGGAGAAACTAGTCGCATGCATTGCTGTTATTTTGGCCCATTCTTCCACACAAACAGTCTTCAAATCTTGAAGGTTCCGTAGGCCTCTTCTATGAACTCTGATCTTTAGTTCTTTCAATAGAGGTTCTATTGGATTCAAGCCAGGTGATTGGCTGGGCCTTTCTAGAAGCTTTATTTTCTTTTTTTGAAACCAATTGAGAGTTTGCTTGGCTTTGTGTTTGGGATCACTGGGGTTAATTTACTAAAGGCAAATACAATGTACACTTTGCACAGTGCAGTTGCACTCTGCAAGAACAGCTGCTCCAGAGCTTAGTAAATGAGCAAAAGCTCTGCTGACTTTAATTATCCAATCATGTGCAAGCAAAGAATGCAGCTTTTTTTTATTTTCCTTGCATGTGATTGGGTACTTTTTGCAAAATTAAGCTTTACCTCATTTACTAAGTTCTGGGGCAACTGTACTTGCAGATGTCTTATCTAGCTGCCTTTAGTAAATCAACCCCATTGTCTTGCTGATATGTCCTCCCTCGTTTCACCTTCATCATTTTGGTAGATGGCAGCAGATGTTTATCAAGAATGTCTTGGTACATTTTTCCTTTCATCCTTCAACGACATGAAGTTTGCCAGTACCGTATGCTGAAAAACAGCCCCATACCATGATTTCCCACCTCCAAACTTCACTGTTGGTATGATGTTTTTGGGGTGATGTGCAATGCCATTTGACGTCCAAACATGGAGTGTATTATAGCATCCAAAGAGTTCAAATTTGGTCTCATCTGACCAGACTATATTCTCCCAGTATTTCACAGGCTTGTCTAAATATTGTGCAGCAATGGAGTCTTGCATGGTGAGCGTGCATGCAGGCCATGGCAGTTGTGTGCATTACTTATTGTTTTCTTTGAAACAATTGCACCTGCTAATTCCAGGTCTTTCTGAAGCTCTCCACAAGTGGTCCTTGGCTCTTGGACAACTCTTCTGATAATTCTTTTCATTCCTCTCTGAGAAATCTTGCAAAGAGCATCTGGGGGTGGCCGGTTTATGGTGAAATAATGTTCTTTTCACTTCTGGATTATGGCCCCAACAGTGCTCACTGGAACATTCAGAGGTTTAGAAATCTTTCTGTAAGCAATGCCATCAGTATGTTTTGCAGCAATAAGGTTGCAAAGTTCTTGAGAGAGCTCTTTGCTTTTACCCATCATGAGATGTTTCTTGTGTGGCACCTTGGTATTGAGACACTTTTTATATGCCATCAGTTGAGATTGAATCAGCTGATATTAATTTGCATAGACAAGGGGCAGGATTGCTTTCTAATTCCTGATAGATTTCAGCTGGTGTCTTGGTTTTCCATGCCATTTTGCACCTCCCTTTCTTCATGTGTTCAATACTTTTTCCGTGTGTCATTCCATTTTATTATGCATAACTTAATTTCTGAACTCATTTGTTTTGTTTTTTTTGTATGTATGGATTGCATGGGTTGTTACCGACATGTGGTGAAAATTTCATGTTAATACCGCCATTAGAAAATATATTTATCTAGAAAAATGGTGACACGTCCAATACTTATTTCACCCGCTGTATACGCCCATGACAGGAAGGTTTTGAAAGTTGCCATAGCTATACTGGTATTTCTTTGTATGTATGTATTGCATGGGCTGTTACCGACATGTGGTGAAAATTTCATGTCAATACCACCTTTAAAAAATATATTTACCTAGAAAAAGGGTGACACGCCCAATACTTATTTTACCCGCTGTATACGCCCATGACAGGAAGGTTTCGAAAGTTGCCATAGCTATACTGGCATGCTGTTATACCTGCAACAGGTTTCTTTACTTCGCCAAGTGACAAAGGCTCTTTAAAGTGAACCTGTTGCCAGGTTGCCTCTAGGTGCTTAATACCTGCAATAGTTTGCCTCCCTTCCCCCTAGTCTCATTTAACCACTTTAATACTATGCACTTAGATCACTTACTTTACTACCAGACCAATTTTCAGCTTTCAGTGCTGTTGCGTTTTGAATGAGAATTGCGCGGTCGTGCGACGCTGTACCCAAACAAAATTTTTATCATTTTGTTCCCACAAATAGAGATTTCTTTTGGTGGTATTTGATCACCTCTCCGGTTTTATTTTTTGCGCTATAAACAAAAAAAGACCGAAAATTTTGAAAAAATAAAATTCTCTATTTCTGTCACAAAACTTTGTAAATAAGTAAATTTTCTCCATCACTGATGAGGCTACACTGACGGGCACTGATCTGGCAGTACTGATTGGCACTGATGAGGTTGCACTGATGATGAGGCACTTATAAGCAGCAATGATGAGCACTGCTAGGCGGCACTGATAAGCAGCACTGACGGGCACTGATATGAAACACTGACGGGCACTGATATGCAGCACTGATGGACACTGATAAGCGGCACTGATGGACACTGATAAGCGGCACTGATGGGCACTCATAGACGGCACTGATTGGCACTCATAGGCGGCACTTGGCACTGCTAGGTGGCACTGATGGGCACTGATAGGTGGGCACTAGTAGGTGGCACTGGTGGGCACTGATATGTGGCACTGGTATGCACTGATAGGGGCACTGGTGGGCACTGGTGGGCATATGTACAGAAAGGGACCCATTCCCTGGTGGTCTAGGGTGGCATCTGAAGGTGGCACTAAGTTCCATTAATATTGGGCACTATGCCCCTTACCTGGTGGTCTAGGGTGGTCTCCCTGGTGGTCCAGATCGGCTCCCTGGTGGTCCCTGGTTGGCTCCCTGGTGGTCCTGGGTGGGAACATTGCTGGTGGTCCCTGGGCAGGCTCCCTGGTGGTCTAGTGTGGTGATCCGAGGGGGGGCTGTGCTGATAAATCATCAGCACAAACCCTCCCTGTCAGGGATGCAGCCGATCGGCTCTCCACTCCTCAGGTCTGCAGACCTGAGTACAGGAAAGCCGATAAACGGCTTTCCTGTGTTACACTGTGACCAGCCGTGATTGGTCACGGCTGATCACATGGTAAAGTGCTTCGGATGGAAGCACTTTACCGAGATCGGTATTGCGGGGGGTCAGACTGACCTCCCACACCACCGATCGCCACGATGTGCGCCCCCCGGGTGCGTGGCGGCTTGTTATCCTGAGGACGTCATATGACGTCCAGTCAGGATAACTGAGCCACTTCCCGGCCGTCATTCTGCATACGGCGGTCGGGAAGTGGTTAAATACACATATGGCCAGATTATAAAGCTTCAATTATTTGCATATTTACAATCAGTAAATTAACATAAAAACAAGCCCCTGTTGACCTGTATAGCAGCAGACACTGTGGAGCATTTCCTTCTCAAAGTTTACAGCAGTGCTGAAGTCCTTTTTCTTAGCAGCCTAGCTCACCCTGTTGCTTGTAGCAGCCTTCCAGCTTCTAATCTTTAGGCCTCATATACACGGGCGTTATTAACGCTGCATTTTTTAGCTGTTTTTACTGCTTAAGAACGCCACACCATTAATCCATGGCCTCATATACACGTTGATGTTATTGAGCTTTAGATGGCGTCGGCGTTCTTAAGCTGTATATATAACGCAGGACCCGCGCGTTCTGAAGCTGCAGCATTAGAGCATTTTTTACGCTGAGCCAGCAAAACGCTCAGTAACGCTCATTATCACCGTAGCAACGTTAACTGGTGTTTTTAGCGTTGGCGTTTTCAGGTTTAAAATGTCCAAAAATAGCAGAGGGATGTTTTTTCAAACAAAACGCAACTTAGCGTTGACGCTCAATTATGCACATTAACGCCAATGAAATCGCACTTTTAATGCCAATTTTTTCCTGGCGTCAGACCCGACGTTACAGCTTGTTTTTTCAAAACGCCCATGTAGATGAGGCCTTAATGTAAAGAGAGAACAGGCGTTGTGGGAGGGGAGCTGCTGAGTGACTGATTTGAATGACATTAGTGCCCCTGCTTTGAAAGTCAGTTGTGAGGTGATAAATTGCTCCAGAGTGCCTGCAGCTGCAAAAATTACTGAGTGCTTGTTTTAAATGATAATAATCAGAATGTTTAGTGTAATTCTGCAGAAATATCTATAGAAGGTGTAGTGCTTACCCCCAAAGGAGCTGCTTGTTATGATGGATCCTCAACATGAGCTACTCCATCCCTTCTGACACATCTGGCTATATGATAAAATGCTGCAAACACCTGTCTAAGCTTAAAGCAGAGCTCCACCCGAAAGTGGAACTTCCGCTTTAAGTCCTCCTCCACAGCTCCGGATGCTGAAACTGAGCTTTTGGGGAGGAGGGGGGGGGGTGCGGATCCCCGATTTTTACCGGTACTTCCGCTCCGGTCGCCTTAGGTGATCGGAAGCGGAAGGCCTCCTTCCCCCTCCCTCCCAAAGTCTTCTGGGACACAGGGACTAGGGACCAATCACAAAGTACAGCACTGGCCGTTAAGCCGTGGCCGGGTGCCCACAGTAGCAATGGCGGCGCTGCAGAGGGGAGGGGGAGAGATCCGAGATTCCGTGCTGCCCCATCGCTGGACCGGGAGACAGGTGAGTGTCTGTTTATTAAAAGTCAGCAGCTACACTTTTTGTAGCTGCTGACTTTTAATAAACATTCTGAAAGGGTGGAACTCCGCTTTAAGTATTAGTATACTACCACAACTATATTAGCACATAGAATTAAACACACCATGCTACTTGATTCCAAATAAGTATGTACATTATTGCAAGCCAAAAATAAAAGGGCAATGCACATAAGCAATAAGTAGGTAAATAAATCCATTTTAATGCAATGAACTAACGGGAATAGCAGGCTATATATATGGCAGTTGCTCCAGATCACAGTGGTACTAAGCAAAATCGAACTAATATAATAGTATACAGTAAGAAGCACTGATTGAAAAGAAACAGCAGAAACCTTGAACCGTATAAACAATGAACAGTGTAAATAGTAAGGAAAAGTCTCACAGTAACGCCTCTTGTATCATAGTGCATTCTGTATATACAGTCAGGTCCATAAATATTGGGACATCGACACAATTCTAATATTCTTGGCTCTATACACCACCACAATGGATTTGAAATGAAAGGAACAAGATGTGCTTTAACTGCAGACTTTCAGGTTCAATTTGAGGGTATTTACATCCAAATCAGGTGAACGGTGTAGGAATTACAACAGTTTGTATATGTGCCTCCCACTTTTTAAGGAACCAAAAGTAATGGGACAGATTAACAATCATAAATCAAACTTTCACTTTTTAATACTTGGTTGCAAATCCTTTGCAGTCAATTACAGCCTGAAGTCTGGAACGCATAGACATCACCAGACACTGGGTTTCATCCCTGGTGATGCTCTGCCAGGCCTCTACTGCAACTGTCTTCAGTACCTGCTTGTTCTTGGGGCATTTTCCCTTCAGTTTTGTCTTCAGCAAGTGAAATGCATGCTCAATCGGATTCAGGTCAGATGATTGACTTGGCCATTGCATAGCATTCCACTTCTTACCCTTAAAAAACTCTTTGTTTGCTTTTGCAGTATGCTACGGGTCATTGTCCATCTGCACTGTGAATAAGAAAAAATTAAGGGGGTGGTGTAGCGCTGCTATATATACTATGGTAAAAAAATATGAAAGTGTGTGCGTAGGCTGCTGCCCCCACATGAGCAACCGGAGGCTGCTCAAATAGATGAAAGGGAAAGGAAGGGAAATGTGGGTATGGCGCTGCCTGAAATCAATACAGTGGAATACTATAAATCAAACAGTGAATGGTAAATCTCTAATCAAAGAATATGTGTATATACAACAGTTATAAGCTGTGCAGAAAAAATATTAAAATCTATAAATACGTGAAAATTATAAACACAGATGCAATATCAAGCAATATTACTCTCAGAAAGTGCACCCACATAAAAACGCATCAATAGGTGCTCAAATGAACAGTCATTAGGTCCATGTGATACCAGGTCCATCTAGTGGCAATGCTGATAGTTAGGCAGGAGGTAAATCATAAAGAATGTTCGATTGGTGCATAAATATATTGCCCTATAAGGGAGGGGGTTCTGTGGAGGTGAAGGGGATAATGCTGCTGTGCTCCCCTCCCTAACACACACATCCCACTCACCGGCTGTGATAGGGAAACTCTGGACCGTCCTGGGGTTCACTGTAGTCAAAACCCATGGCTTCCGCCTGCTGGCGTCCCCGATGTCTCAGTGTTCCGGGTGTCCACATGCAATCACAAATTTTCCTTAGTGTAGGGTATCATAAGAAACAACAGCAGCAGTGTATCATATGTACTCACTATTGAGAAGTCAGACTTCCGTGCGATCGTTCCAAATGGTTGCTCTGCTGGACTAGCGTGTGACGCTCTGTAGCTCCGCTGACGCATTTCGTCATAGAGACATCATCGGAGGCGGCCTGTTGCACGCATTGTCCAGTTATATGTATCCCAATGGTAACCAAGCAACCAATGACCAGGTGATCGGTGGCAGCCATATTGGTGCTCCAATCACCCTCATAGTCATCATCCTTCCTGTTAAACAACTGAATACAATTTCATCTTTAATGCTTATAAATAATGTTAAAAGTTAAAAATATGAGGATTGGTGCGATAGAACAATTAGTTCTGCTAAAACAATATGCTAAGACCAATTGATAGAAAAAAATGAAAAATAAAAATAGAAATAAAAACAAAAACTAAGAGCTGCACCGCAATACATAAGGGAAAACCAGGAAGGGGAAATAATGTATATATTGCACGATGGTAAGGGAAGCAGAGGCAAATGGTGGGAGTATGTGCATAGGGGTTGTGTATATGTGCGAAAATGGAATTGTGTGAATATATGATACAAAAACAATATATTTTATTAAAATACATATAATAATTTAAAAACAGAAACACATATGTGTGAAAAAGGGGAATTAAAAAAGGCCTAAAGAAAATATAGGTGATTCATTTGTGTCACCCTGGGACGGTAATCCCAGATGGGTTCCCTTTCCTTTTTCTGATTACAAGACTAATTGCAAGAAAAAAGGTGAGTGGAGGAGTGTACGTGTCTTAAAAAGGCATATACATAAAACAAATTATTAAGAAGGATATAGATGTTCATGAAACATTGTAAATAAAAAAGTGTTGTTAAAAAGGAGAGGAAGCAAATATAACAGAACAAATAGTGAATGGAAAGGGGCTAATGCTCAAAAAATGTGCAACTACTGCTATATTTAAAATTATTGTATATTAAAAACTGTCCCAAAATTATGATTACATCCAGCTATCTATATCATTGGAGGGCTTAATAAGAGATGGGGAATGGTAAATGTTCCAATCCTAGATACGTTCAGGAGGGGAATTTCAATCATTAGTAATAAAACAATTAGGATCAATGTGTATATTAAGGCCATTAGGCTGTAAGGAATTTAAAATATAGATCCACTTAGTTTCATTCTGTGAGATCATTGTTTTTCTATTTCCACCCCGCCAGTGTTCCTTTATGTGGTCAATCCCATAAAAGGACATAACAGCCGGATTTTTGTTATGGGCCTCTTTAAAATGTCGGGAGAGGCTATGTCTCGGGTACCCATTCTTAATATTATTAATATGTTCTCTAATGCATATCCATAATGGTCTCGTAGTTCTTCCGACATATTGATAATGGCATGGGCATTCAATCACAAATGTTACATGGGTGCTTTGGCATGTGATTAATTGGTTGATCCTGTATCGGTGTCCTGTAGAAGTGGACGAGAAAAATTCCTTCTTTCTTGGTTCTGGTTTACTTTTCCTACAGGGTAGGCATTTTTGACATCTGAAAAAACCTTTCAACTGAGGGAACAGACTCACCCTATTGGGGGGATTTATTACATTATGTACCAATCTGTTTCTAAGATTGGGGGCCTTTCTGTAGATGAATTTTGGTTTTGTTGGTAGGAGATTTTTCAATATCCTATCAGACCTCAGGATAGGCCAGTGTTTTTTGATAATACCTTCCACATGTTTGTACTGTTGGTTGAACCCAGTGAGGAAGGCAAATTCGGTCGTATTTTTTGTGCTTTTAGGTTTTTGTTTAAGGAGTGATGTTCTGTCCATTTCCTTTACCTTTTCTTTCAGTTTTTCCATTTCTTTTCTCTTGTCCGTGGTTCGATTGCAGTTCCTCCTGATCCTCATCAGTTGTCCTTTAGGCATATTTCTGGTCCAGTTAGGGTGGTGGCAGCTTTTTGTTGTGATATACCCATTCCTCTCTGTTTTCTTAAAAAATGTTCTCGTATATAGGCAATTGGCTTCCTTGAAAATTTGAAGATCCAGGTAATTTACTGTATTCTTGTTCCAACTCCCAGTGAATGTTATGCCGTATGCGTTATGATTGATCTCTTCTAAGAAATTTCTCAATTGGGTTTCAGTTCCCCTCCATATAACAATAATATCATCAATAAAACGTTTATAAAATAATAAATTAGATCTGTCTTTGTTAAATTCCGTTTTCGCACATATACACAACCCCTATGCACATACTCCCACCATATGCCTCTGCTTCCCTTACCATCGTACAATATATACATTATTTCCCCTTCCTGGTTTTCCCTTATGTATTGCGGTGCAGCTCTTAGTTTTTGTTTTTATTTCTATTTTTATTTTTCATTTTTTTCTATCAATTGGTCTTAGCATATTGTTTTAGCAGTACTAATTGTTCTACCGCACCAATCCTCATATTTTTAACTTTTAACATTATTTATATGCATTAAAGATGAAATTGTATTAAGTTGTTTAACAGGAAGGATGATGACTATGAGGGTGATTGGAGCACCAATATGGCCGCCACCGATCACCTGGTCATTGGTTGCTTGGTTACCATTGGGATACATATAGCCGGACAATGCGTGCAACAGGCGCCGCCTCCAATGACGTCTCTATGACGAAACGCGTCAGAGGGGGCTACAGAGCGTCACACGCTAGTCTGGCAGAGCAACCATTTGGAACGATCGCACGGAAGTCTGACTTCTCAATAGTGAGTACATATGATACACTGCTGCTGTTGTTTCTCATGATACCCTACACTAAGGAAAATTTGTGATTGCATGTGGACACCCGGAACACTGAAACATCGGGGACGCCAGCAGGCGGAAGCCACAGGCTTTGACTACAGTGAACCCCAGGACGGTCCAGAGTTTCCCTATCACAGCCGGTGAGTGGGGTGTGTGTGTGAGGGAGGGGAGCACAGCACCCCCTCACCTCCACAGAACCCTCTCCCTTATAGGGCAATATATTTATGCACCAATCAAACTTTCTTTATGATTTGCCTCCTGCCTAACTATCAGCATCGCCACTAGATGGACCTGGTATCACATGGACCTAATGACTGTTCATTTGAGCACCTATTGATGTGTTTTTATGTGGGTGCACTTTCTGAGAGTAATATTGCTTGATATTGCATCTGTGTTTATAATTTTCACTTATTTATAGATTTTAATATTTTTTCTGCACAGCTTATAACTGTTGTATATACAAATATTCTCTGATGAGAGATTTACCATTCACGGTTTGATTTATAGTATTCCACTGTATTGATTTCAGGCAGCGCCATAACCACATTTCCCTTCCTTTCCCTTTCATCCATCTGCACTGTGAAGCGCCGTCCAATGAGTTCTGAAGCATTTGGCTAAATATGAGCAGATAATATTGATAATCAGAATTCATCCTGCTTCTTTTGTCAGCAGTCACATCATCAATAAATACAAGAGAACCAGTTCCATTGGCAGCCATACATGCCCACGCCATGACACTACCACCACCATGCTTCACTGATGAGGTGGTATGCTTTGGATCATGAGCAGTTCCTTTCCTTCTCCATACTCTTCTCTTCCCATCACTCTGGTACACGTTGATCTTGGTCTCATCTGTCCATAGGATGTTGTTCCAGAACTCTGAAGGCTTTTTTAGATGTTATTTGGCAAACTCTAATCTGGCCTTCCTGTTTTTAAGGCTCACCAATGGTTTACATCTTGTGGTGAACCCTATGTATTCACTCTGGTGAAGTCTTCTCTTGATTGTTGACTTTGACTTTGACACACATACACCTACCTCCTGGAGAGTGTTCTTGATCTGGCCAACTGTAGTGAAGGGTGTTTTCTTCACCAGGGAAAGAATTCTTCGGTCATCCACCACAGTTGTTTTACATGGTCTTCCGGGTCTTTTGGTGTTGCTGAGCTCACCGGTGCATTCTTTCTTTTTAAGGATGTTCCAAACAGTTGATTTGGCCACACCTAATATTTTTTGCTATCTCTCTGATGGGTTTGTTTTGTTGCTTCAGCCTAATGATGGCTTGCTTCACTGATAGTGACAGCTCTTTGCATCTCATATTGATAGTTGACAGCAACAGATTCCAAATGCAAATAGCACACTTGAAATTAACTCTGGACCTTTTATCTGCTCCTTGTAAATGGGATAATGAGGGAATAACACACACCTGGTGTCACGTACCTGACGGTGGAGTCTGTCTTGTGCAGGGAACAACCGCTCTTGCGCACCCGATTCAAGGACCCCTGGTAGTGGAGACAGAGGCCCAAGAGTGCGGGATGGCACGAGGGCTGGAGGGTCACCGATGATGTAGCGATGCTCCAGGAGACGTGCAGGTCGAAGGATGGTCGTTCAGGCTGGGTCGGCAACAGGCAGGCAGGAAGGTACAAAGGATCAGGCAAAAGAGTAGTCAAAGTCCAAGCAAGGTTCGTTAACGGGCGGGCAGCAGAGGTACAAGGGAGCAGACAGTCGGATGGTTGTGGGTAGCCGGGGTCGGTGCAGGTAGCAGACAGCAGGTCAGGACAAGCCGGGTCAACAGGAGGCAAAACAACACAGGAACAGGTATCAGGAGCCGAGGCTTACAGGTCGGGAACGCTGTAGAGCGAGCAGCACTTGCTCTCAGAAGTCTCCAGGTTTAAATAGGCCCATTTGGCGCCGTTTCCGGCGCGTGCGCACCACCGCGGAAATGCCAGAATTTGGCCAGAAATTGTTCCTTTTCCTAACACCTGGCCATGGAACAGCTGAGCAGCCAATTGTCCCATTACTTTTGGTTCCTTAAAAAGTGGGAGGCACATATACAAACTGTTGTAATTCCTACACCGTTCACCTGATTTGGATGTAAATACCCTCAAATTAAAGCTGAAAGTCTGCAGTTAAAGCACACCTCGTTTGTTTCATTTCAAATCCATTGTGGTGGTGTATAGAGCCAAAAAGATTAAAATTGTGTCGATGTCCCAATATTTATGGACCTGACTGTAGAAGACTCCAATGGCACAGCCAGATGCTGGCCGTGGATTACCTCACCCCTACCGAAGGCTCCTGCTGAGCACCCGACTCTTGGCAGCACACTGATGGTGGTCAGGGATGCTTTTCGACACTCTTCAGTATCCCCATTACCCTCTCCCATGGTTCTCGGGCCTCCACAACCCTCACTTCCAGTGCTTGGTTGCAAGTGGGCATTTCTATCTCTGTGACTTTCTGGGCCCAGACGGACGACTTTCTCCCTCGGCAGGGACAGCGACGCCAGACCCGCCGTTGGATTTCTGGAGTGGCATGCAACTTTGCAATTTCTTACGTAGATGTCTACGGACTTTCGGTACACCACGTCAGCTCACGGAGCTGGAACAAATGTGTAGGAGAGGGGAAACGGTTCGCCACAGCCTTTCAGTAATCTACGCATCTCTAATTTGCCCAACGGAGGGGTTTACGCTGCAGTTTTTATCTAAATGGGAATCTGATTTAGGCACCCAGTTCACGGACTCCCAGAAGGAGAAGATCCTTCATTTCGCTCAAAAGTCCTCTATAGCTACCAGAGTTCAAGAGACGTGCTACAAAATTTGAACTAGATGGCACAGAGGGCCAACTACCTTGCACCGATTCTTCCCCCAAATCTGTAATTTATGCTTTAAAGGTGGTAATGCGGAGGGATTGATGCTACACGTCTTCTGGGATTGCCCTAAACTTAGATCTTTTTGGGGTGAGGGGATTAACATAATCAAACACCTGACCAATGTTGATTTGGAGGGTAACCCTGCCGCCTGCCTGCTTCACCTTTCAGAGAGACATGGCCTCCCGGACGATCCAACTACTGAACGCTGCCAAGGCCTGCATTCCTCTTTGTTGGAGAGCGGAGCCCCCCTCCCCCGTCAAAATGACTTTGGTTCTTCAAGGTTACTAAATTAAGAGATATGGAGGATCTCACCGCGACCCTGCATAACGAGGAGGGGGCCTTTCGTGAGACTTGGAGACCCTGGAACCATTTTGTGTATACAGACGCCTATTTCCAGGAGGTAGCTCAGTCTGAATGATTTTCTTGGGTGATGCCTTGCTCCCTGGGCGAGAAGCCTTTCCTTCCTTTTTTCCTTTCTTCCCTCTCTTTTCTTTCTTGTGTCCTCCTTCTGCCATTGTCCTCCCTTCCCCATTCTAGTACTGGCTTTAAACTCTGGGGGACCCTTGACCCCCTGGGTTTTGTTCCCCTCAGAAACACCCCCTCCCCCCTTCCCCTCCTGATTCTTTTGACCTGATAATAGACCTTATTGTTCAGATACATGCATATCTGTGTCCATTTTTTTTTGTTCAGCGGTCCCTTTGCTGGGCAGGGCAAACTGTGGGGACACAACTTTCTATGTTATGCTGTAAAGGTTTTCTTTACAGCATCTTTTATGATTTATGTTAATACATGATTGCATCCATGTTTCAATGTCATAGAACTTACATACCGTATAGTTTTGCGATAGATGCCCACCTTCAATGAGCTGATCATTATCTTCCTACTCAGAAAAGTCATACATCTTGATATATCATGAAGTATTGGTTATGCTATTTTCAGCTGGACTATGTAACCCAATGTGACATGATTGTTGATGTTACTGGCTACCGATACCATGATTGTTACATGCAATTTATTCTTGAAATAAAAAGAATTACAAAAAACATTTTTTCATTATAATGACGCTTTCCATCCTTGCTGGCATTCCGAACTGTGATAGAGGGTCAGTTTCCCCTCCCCTCTTTGTTTGGGGGGGCTATAGCATACTCCCAGTATTACTTTCCCTTGGTTTCTTCCCTATGAAGCTCAACCCATAATGATTAGAGTTGAGCGAACACCTGGAAGTTCGGGTTCTGCTGGTCCGTCCGAACTTCGGGACAAAGTCCGGGTCCGGGTCCGGACGGAACCCGAACGATCGCACGAAAAACACGGATTTTCAAGCCCAGGGGTAACTAAAGTTACCCCAAGCAACAGGCACGCTAGCAAGCCCAAGGCAGGCCTGGGCCTGGGCCTGAAACAGGGCTTCAAGCCTGCCTGGTCGTCTTGGGCTTGAAGGTCCACAAGCGAGTTGAGATTAGTAATACCCAACTCGAAGTATCCCTTCTTTGGTTCCCTTTCATTATGACCCTCATACGATATCGGGGGGGTTTGTTTCTCCCCTCCCCTTTGACTGGGAGATAGTGTCAAGCCTTACGGTCGTTCCTACCTTTCGCAGTAATATTACTTTTTTACAAAAAACATTAAGAAAAATAAAGTTCTTATTTAACGTACATTGTTAGTACCATAGCCATCG
>BLSH010118531.1:886968-909688 GCA_018402905.1 Glandirana rugosa
AGGTGACTAACATATCGGACTAGGTAGGTCGATAGTTTTAGCAGAAGAGGACGTCCTAAGATTTTGATAGCTGGATGGATCAGGCTATACAAGCAGTGGAAGATTGGAATGTGCCGGAAGCAGTGAAAAGGCAGCAAATAAGTGAAAGTCTAAGAAGCCCTGCTGTGGATGTGATCCGAAGTTTAAAGAGAGGGAAACCGGACTGTGTGGCTATGGATTACATTGAAGCCCTGTGTGCAGTGTATGGTAGGGTGGAGAAGATTCCAGATCTAATGTATAAGTTTGAACATACCCACCAGCAAAGAGGGGAGAAGGTATCTGCTTATGTTGTCAGAGTGGATCGGATCTTACACCAAATTATTTTGAAGAAAGGAATTGACCCAAAAGAAGCTGACCAGTCAAGATGGAAGAGAATTTTGCAAGGGTGAAGGCCAAATCACCCTATTGTATTACGGTTGCTATTAAAAGGAATCCAGATTTCACCCACATATCCTAAATTGATGAAGATGGTCAGAGAAGAGGAGGCCTTGCTGGATGAGAAAAATCAGAGGTCTCTAGCAGAGGTGACTGTTACCCCAATAGTTGGAAAGGCGTCTGCTCAACAGGTTCAAGTCGAGTCAGAATTATTTGAGGCTGATAAAGAAGAGGGTTCTGAATGGGGAGAAAGCACTAGACTTGTTACCTCTTCACCCATTCCCGAAGATTCTCCAGTCAAACTTCTAGCCCAGGTGGCACAAGCTCAGAGACCATTACAAAAAACCCTGACGAGAGTCATGGAAGTCCAGGGATCTTTTCAGTCAGATGGGAGCGATCCCAGGAAGTGCTTAAAGTGTGTGCAGTTGGGTCATTTCAAGCGACAGTGCCCGAAGAAAGAAGAACAATTTAATTGTATGGCTGAGTTATTGAAGGCATTACAACAGATGTTAGCTACTCAGCCGGCGGGGAACTTCAGAGGGTCCCAGTGAAGGAGCCAACTGGGAACCCGGTGAATCTGAGCTCCAAGAAATTGGGTAGACGGAGGACAAGTTCCAAGAAGACAAGCCCAAAGAAAAGTCCAAGGAAGAAAACCTTTAACCTGTCACCAGGGTCTGAGGGTCAGGTGCAGAGAGTCAATACTGGGTCAGTTACTAGGGCCAGAGTTAGATCCTCACAGAGTGATCAGAATACTTGCATGAAGGCTACCGTGAAGTTTACGTGGGATCATCCTGGGCCCTTTGTAGTGTTGGAGACAGATTCACAGACTGAAGCTGAAGGATTAGTCATGGTCCCTGAGACTGTACCCACCAAAGCTTTATTGAGGAATAAAAAGAGAGTGTTGATTAGCCTGCAGAATGTTTCCAATCACCCTGTGACATTGAAGGCAAGGATGTCTGTGGGCTAAGTGAGTGTCGTCACTCCGGTGCTACCTGCTGAAGAACAGAAAGGAAAGAGCCTGCAAGCTCTAAAGAAGGAGATGGAGAAGTGTGCTGCTGGTTTACCTCCTGCATGGAAAGAAAAAATGAAGTCCCAACTGTGGCGGTGAGGGAAAATGTGCTAAGAGTGCTCATCATCCAATATGTTTACAAGAAGAGAAGCCATTCAGAGAAAGGGCCCAGAGGATTCCTCTCAGTGATCTGGAAGATTTGAGAGAGCAGCTGGCTGAATTGAAAAGGCCTGGAGTAATTCAGGAGTCCAGAAGTCCTTATGCTTCTCCAATAGTAGTGATGCGAAAGAAGAACGGAACTTTAAGAATGTGTATTGACTACAGAACTCTCAACTGAAGAACCATTCCTGACCAATATACCACTCCAAGGATTGAAGACGCTTTGCAGTGTCTGTTGGGAGCCAAATGGTTCAGTGTCCTGGACATGGTGAGCGGGTACTATCAGATACCCATGTGTGCAGAAGACAAGGAGAAGAAAGCCTTCATATGTCCATTGGGGTTCTATGAGTTTAATAGAATGCCACAAGGATTGACAGGAGCTCCAGCTACTTTTCAAAGACTGATGGAAAGCACCTTGGGAGACATGAATCTGGTGGAAGTCCTGGTATACCTGGATGATATCATTGTGTTTGGAAGAACTCTGGAAGAGCATGAAGCCCGTTTGGAAAAGGTGTTTGAGAGGCTCCACGAAGAAGGATTGAAGTTGTCCTTGGAGAAGTGCAAGTTCTACCGTACTTCAGTTACTTACTTGGGCCATGTGGTGTCAGCTAATGGAGTGGCCACTGATCCGAAGAAACTGGAAGCAGTAACTGCATGGCCACGACCGGAGACTGTAACAGAGCTGCGATTCTTTCTGGGGTTCTGTTTGTACTATCGTAGATTCGTGGCTAATTTTACAAAAATAGCCAAACCACTTAATGAACTGTTACAAGTAGCCTCCAGGAAAATGATAAGAAATTGAAAGAGAAGAAGATAGGTCGAAGGGGAAAGAAGGAATTCATATGTGAACAGTGGACTCCCTTGTGTGAAGAAGCATTTCAACAATTGAAGATCAGTTTAACTGAGGCTCCAGTTCTAGCTTATGCTGACCCTTCTAAACTCTATGAGCTTCATATAGATGCCAGTCGAGATGGATTGGGAGGAATACTTTATCTGCGACCTGTGGCTTATGTGAGTCGAAGTTTCATACCCTCTGAACGAAGTATATCCAGCTCATAAGTTAGAGTTCCTGGCTTTGAAGTGGGCAGTTGTAGATAAATTAAAAGACTATCTGTATGGAGCTCAGTTTGTTGTCAACATTGACAACAATCCGTTAACTTACTTGTTGACAACTGCGAAGCTGGAAGCCACAGGGCATAGATGGTTGGCTGCTCTGGCTGGATTCCAATTTAGTCTCAAGTATCGTCCTGGTGCTGGAAACAGAGGTGCAGATGCCTTGTCCCGTCGACCTTATCGTCAGAATCGAGAAATTCAAGAGTGGACTTTTGTGCCAGCAGATGGAGTACAGGCCTTGTGCAAAGGATTGGTCCATCGCTTGAGAGGAGGGGCTGCTGCTGAATGTATAGGGGTAGCACCAGCAGGAGTGCCATTATCTTATTGTGGAGTGACACAGGTGAGAGGTGAAGGGCTTCCTAAGCTGACGAAGAAAGAGATCAAGATTGATCAGGAACAAGATCCCCTTGGACAAGTGACTTTACAGGCTATGGCCCAACAAAACCCTCAATTGCTTTTGAAGAGTACTCTTAATCAGGCTAGAGTGTTACATTGTGAATGGAGTCAATCACAGCTGAAAGATGGAATACTTTACAGGCAAGGCCTTAGTGAAGGGACAGAGGAAACCTGGCAGTGGTATCTACCTGAGAAACATTGCAGTTCAGTTTTAGTGTCATTATTACATGATGAGCATGGACATCTGGGTATAGAAATAACCTTTCAATTGATCAAAACCAGATTCTATTGGCCCAAAATGAGAAGGGAAGTAGAAGACTACTGCAGATCCTGTATGTCTTGCATTCAGAGGAAAACTCTTCCAACCCGTGCTGCTACTATGGAGCACTTGCATAGTCAGGGCCCATTAGACCTGGTATGTATTGACTTCTTGTGTCTGGAACCAGATACATGTGGAAGAAGCAACATATTGGTAGTAACTGACCATTTCACCAGATATGCACAAGCTTACCCCGCCAAGGATCAGCAAGCGACCACCATAGCCAAAGCATTGGTGGAGAAATTCTTTGTTCACTATGGACTGCCGGTCCGAATCCATTCAGATCAAGGAAGAGACTTTGAAAGTAAACTCATCCATCAATTGTGCAAGTTATTGGACATTAAGAAATCCTGCACTACACCTTATCATCCTCAAGGAGATCCTCAGCTGAACGATTCAATAGAACTTTATTGAATATGCTAGGTACACTGCCATCTGATAAAAAACCAAACTGGGGAAATCATTTGGCCACTCTAGTGCATGCATACAACAGCACTGTGAGTGATGTCATGGGATATTCACCCTATCGACTCATGTTTGGGCGGAAGGTCAGGTTACCAATTGAATTGGTCTTTGGAACATCCACTGATGACACTGGGGAGAAGACTGCTCAGAGGAGACCACACGTATGGATAAACCTTGAAATCCTGGGGGTGCTGGCTGAGTATGCAGGTGCAACATAAAAATGAAAAGAATTTCCGGTAAGCCACACACCTTGTCTCAATTCTTTATACTTTAAGAGTCCATACAGACAAAGGGAGCAAAAATCTGGATGCTTAGTCATAGCTGAGATACAACTGCAATATGAGAAATATATATATACAAGCCTCATACAGAAAAAACAGCCAATAAAAATTCAACAGTAATCAGTGTAATTAACATTCAGGTTGCAAGAGACGTTCGGAAAGGTTGATTCTGAAGGAAGGGAGGATTCTAGTCCAATTAGGATTCAGCTGATTTTATAGTATTTGAATGATCCATAGTCCTGTTCCAATTGGGAATCAGCCCGTCCGAAACATCTAAAGAAAAAGAAATGCAATGCCAATGTCAATGTTATAATTATTCAATAAAAACAAAAAACAACAAGTGATACATTTGCACTGCTATGTCCACTTCCTGTAAAATGTAGCTAAATACCCGTTGATGTTAAAAGACTGGAAACTGGTGTTCATACATGTATAAGAAAAATGTACAGACCTAAAAACAAAATCAGAAATGCAGAGATTCCAAATGCAATAGCTTGTTCCAAATACTGATGGAAAAGTTATAATTCCCAACTAAAAGGAGGGAAAAAGCTAACTTATAGTTTTGTGGATAAAGATAGGAATGAAAAGTTATCCCTCGCATGGTTCAAGCGTTTTCTGTTATTCTAAACATGTAGTTAGCACGCCCCAAGATGGACCTATTTCCCTAGTCCCGTTCATATCGTGCTGTCATACACGTCCCAACTAGATCGCACAATAAAAAACGAAAAATCATTTAGAAGAGGAAAGCCAGGGAAAGGAGGGGGAGGGGATAAAGGACAATCCTGGGAACTAATAGGAACAAGATAAAATCCCTTCGATCCCGGGAAGGATGAAAAAATATAATATAGTGATGGTAATGTAATGGTGATAAAGATCGCACTACTGATGACACTTCTTTGACATCCTATAGAGGTTATGTAGATTGACTTAGGAAGAATCTGAAGCAAGCTTATGAAAGTGCCCGCCAACACGCCATTACCAGAGAAACCCAGAATAAGAAGAATTTTGATCTTCGGGTGAGAGTTCAGGAGCTTCAGCCAGGATATAGGGTGTTGTTGAAGAATTTGGGAGTGCCTGGAAAACATAAAATAGCTGATCGGTGGAGGCCTCACCCCTATGTTGTCTGTAAGCAACTTCCTGGATTCCCTGTTTATCAGATTAGGCCAGAAGGTCAAGCTGGTCCTTTGAAGATGTGACATAGAGATCATTTGCTTCCCCTCTCTGATGCTGTGAGGATGCCTATTGTTTTGGATGCTCCTTTGGAAAAACCAAGACCTCCTAAAACCAGATCTCAAAGAAAACCATCTGAAAAAATTGTTAACCCAGTTCCTGAGGAAAGTGAGGATGAGGGCTGGATATCGTTTTGGGAGTGGGATCCTGTCAACATTCCAGATAAAGGAGTTCAGTCAGGGTGCTAATAAACCTGCTCATTATTTTAAGCCACAACAAAAAGCTCCTTTGTTGCCTGTAGGGAAGAAGAATTCTTCAGGTCAACAAGTAAAATCAATGGATAAAGGTTTTCCTTTTAATTGTGAAAACTCAAGTTCCATTATCTGAAAGAAGATAAGCAATCCCAGTGAGTCTGTTGCCTAATCGAGAAATTAAAGTTGAACCTCCCTCAAAAGACTTACACGCAAGGGGATCTCATCAATTTCCAGGATGATTGTATTCCTCAATTTGCAGGTAGTGACTTCCATTGTGCTGAATGATCTTGAAGAGGATCTACTGTACCTTTTCAACGCTGTTTCCATTGATGTTCCCCTTTAAAAACTCAACTGGAAAGAGAAAACACCCAATCATAGAACATAGAAAAGTGACGGCAGAAAAAGACTGAGTAGTCCATCGAGTCTGCTCCTTTTTATTTTTTTTTTTATTTTTTATTTTTTTATTTTTTACATTAACCTTGTTGTCTGACTATAGATTTATGTTTATCCCAAGCATGTTTGAAGCCATTTACTGTTGACTGTCTCACAACCTCTGTTGGTAGTTTATTCCAATCATCAACCATCCTTTCAGTAAAATAATACTTTCTAAGATTAGTTTTGAACTTCCCCCCAGTTAGTTTGAGGTCATATCCCCGTGTTCTTGATTTTGGTTTCATATTGAAAAGACTGCCCTCCTGAACCTTATTCACCCCCTTGATGTATTTAAAGGTTTCAATCATGTCTCCCCTCTCCCTTCTTTCCTCCAGACTGTACATATTAAGTTCCTGAAGTCGCTCTTGATATGTTTTATCCCCCAGACCTTTCACCATTTTTGTTACCCGTCTCTGAACGCGTTCTATCTTATCAATATCTTTTTGTAAGTGTGGTCTCCAGAACTGGACACCGTATTCTAAGTGACTCTAAATCACTTGTTCCTTTGTGTGGATCAGAGAAAGACTGTAATCTTGCCTCTGAGGCTGACATTGTTTCTAATCCTGAACCAGAAATTGAAAACCCCCCTACCCCTTTGTATAACATTTCAGATGATATTGTCTCTCCTCGGGACTCTAGTTCTTCTCGTCTTCGAAGAAACATTCATTCATCTCGAAGATTGACTTATGACACCCTGGGAGAAAGTTCTGATAGGCTGATCCCTACCATTCAAAGAGCTGGCTCTACTACAGCATTTGCCAGGCCAAATCAAGCTAAGGGCACCCTCCATGTATCCCCTGACATTATTGGGTGGGACACTGCTATTGCCCTGGCCTGTCAGAAAACCAATTATGAACTCACTGAGAATGTATATAAATGGTTTCAACAGAACCCAGACATTTGTCAGTACTTGTTGAATTTACCTGAGAGTTAGGATGTACTAATCATATGCTTTGTTTTAGGTTGTCAAGCCCTGAGTATTTGTGGAACAAATGTTTAAGTGGGAGGAGAGTGTAGCCAGGAGTTTATAAATATTCCTCTGGCATACAGAAAATAGTGTTCATTGCCTAACATGGGGAACTCCCTCTCGTGTTCGTTTGTGGAATAAGACTGTAATTACAATGAGGATGAAGCATTGTGGGAATTGTAGTGTGGAAAGGAGAAACAGTCAGCAAACTCTGGTATGAAGGACTCCATTTCCCGTTAGGCTGTGCTGCGCTGGAGACTTCTGGAAGGTGCAAAGCATTGTGGGAGAAACTTATTTAAGTGGGAGGAGGAGCTGAGAGCAGCCTCTTTGGACAGCGTGATCGATCAGTGAGGAACCCTGCGTGCCGTTACAACCAGAGCTAGGCCCAAAGCCTATGTACAGCGTTCCAGCCGACTGAATTCTTTGCAGGTGACCCAGCTAAAAGCTGTTCTTCAGCAACACAGTGAGTGACCAGTCTGATTCTCATCTCTGTCTGGATTGAAGTAGCCGTACCTATTGATCCAGGAGAGTTGCAATGAGTGCAGCGAATGCTATCCACCTTCCAGGAGCAAGCAGCCAGTGTGAACTGACGGTCCCAGCATTACCATTCTCTTCATCTGAGTGCTGGATCATTTGTCTACATACAACTGTTTGGATTTGGTGAGCGGGCTCAGACCCACACATAAGAGTACTTATACTGTCTATGATAGATAAAAAGAGAGTAAATACCGCGCTAGGTGTAAAATCAAAACAGATAGGGATGGATAGCTGCCACAGAAACAAACAAACAATTTGTGATCAGAATACATATACCAAAAATGTAGCACTTATTCTAACAAGTAAATAAAGTGATTCTGACTTCACTAAAAGTGCTAATGCATAAATAACCAATATGATTCATTCAAAGTGCATAGTCCATTCAATTCATCTGAAATATGTTAACGGAGAAATTTCATATAGAGTTAAAAAATGTGCAAAAAAGCAATCCGTGCAACAAAGTGCAAAAAGTGCAAATCTTGTTCAGTTCTGGAATGTTGACAGACAAGATAACAGTTCTCATCCAGTGTGAAATCCTGTGACATCATCCACCATATTAATGCGCTTACCAGAAATAGGATGTAATAACACCTCGATGTGGGAATCAAGGACACCACCTCCTAGGAGCAATCCGAATAGATACATACATGTCCAACAGTGGGAGGAGGTCTTCACCAGCGGAGTACCAATTTTGATGAAGGTAGTGCACTTACATGAGTAAATAAAAACAAGCTCAAAACATAGGATATCCGGCAAGTAGTGAAGCACAGTGGTATGGGTTTAGCGGCTTTCTATGCAGCATCTCTTTGTTACCTTTTGGATTGCTGTTTATATACACTGGATTGCCGTTTATGACCATTTTGTTCAAGAGGTTAGTGATCACTACCAGGCTATTTAGTGCAGTGGAATATAACCCTTTTTGTACCTCATCTCAAAGATGGAAGGACAAAGTGTTTCTAGGTACCTAACTCACTCTTATAGCCAGCAGAAGACTACTTGGACACCCGCAAGACAGGATTATTACAACTTCATCTACTCATCCTCTCCCCAGTAATATACTCAGGGGTATTTACTTGGAAATATTATATCTCCTAACAACTCTCTGAGCTAGAAAAGGAGAATTTAAATAGAAATTCATAATTACCTAGTGTACTCATATAACTGCTAAGTGAATATATTTTATTTGTCCATTATTGAACCTTGTTATCTGAATTATAATCCATTGAGTTGTAGCAATTTATCCT
Organism: Glandirana rugosa; assembly: GCA_018402905.1. Taxonomy (NCBI): domain Eukaryota; kingdom Metazoa; phylum Chordata; class Amphibia; order Anura; family Ranidae; genus Glandirana; species Glandirana rugosa. Next base: position 895,729 of record BLSH010118531.1, read on the forward strand.
TTGGGTCATCTATTTGGTATAGGGTATTACTGTATTATTTCCCTTTTCAGCTTTAGTAGATAGTACCAAATCACCTATTTTCCAGTGAACCCTTGGGTATTGTATAACCACTTCAATACCGGACGTTTATACCCCCTTCCTGCCCAGACCAATTTTCAGCTTTCAGCGCTCTCACACTTTGAATGACAATTACTCTCTCATGCTACACTGCACCCAAACAAAATTTTTATCATTTTTTTCACACAAATAGAGCTTTCTTTTGGTGGTATTTAATAACCTCTGGGTTTTTTATTTTTTGCGACATAATTGAAAAAAGTGTGAAAATTAAAAAAAACAAAACACTTTTTTTTAGTTTCTGTGATAATATTTTGCAAATAAGTAATTTTTGTCCATAAACTTGGGCCAAAACCTATACTGATACCTATTTTTGGTAAAAATAACCCAAATAAGTGTATATTATTTGGTCTGTGTGAAAGTTATAGAGTCTACAAACTATGGTGCAAATCATTGAACTCGGGTACTCTGATGGACAGGTGACAAGTACTCGGGTACTTTGATGGGCAGGTGACAGGTACACGGGTACTTTGATGGGCAGTTGACAGGTATTTGGGTACTTTGATGGACAGGTGACAGGTACTCGGGTGCTTTGATGGACAGGTGACAGGTACTCTGATGGACTGTGACAGGTACTTTGATGGGGTGGTGACAGGTCCTCTTTACTGGGGGGGGGTGATCAGTGTGCTTGGTGTACAGTAGGCGGTAACGAGCTGTTACCGCAATTTCCCTGTCACACACGATCGGTGTGTGACAGGGAGAACCGCGGTAACAGCTCGTTACCGCGGTTTGTTTACATCACATGACCGGCTGTGATTGACACAGCCGGTCACGTGGTAAAGAGCCAAATCTATTGGCTCTTTACACGGATCAGAGCTGGGCTTTGTCCGAGGGACAAGCCTCAGCTCCTATCGCCGCGCTGCGCACCCCCGGGGGCGCGCACGAGCGGCGTGCACAAGGGGATCGTCAGTGACTGGCTGTGATTGGACACAGCCGGTCACGTGGTAAAGAACCAATTTTATTGGCTCTTTACCACGATCTGGGGGGAACACAACCCCCCGGCAGACGAGCGATCCGTGATCGCCGCTCTGCGGGCCCCTGGGGGCCCGCAGTAGTGGAGAGAAGCGGCGGACGTCATATGACGTCCGCCCGGATCGACGAGCAGTCCCTGCCAACGTCATTTTACTATGACTCGGTAGGGAAGTGGTTAAACTCAATTGGAGGAACTGTATTCCTTTCAACTGTTGTTGTTTTTTGAGAATACAGGGAGTGATGGAAGTTAACAAATGATCTACTCCCTTTGTTCACTAGAACCATACGTTTCACTTGTTGATGTGAAGCATTGTGATATTTCTGTTACTTCGAGATTGTTATTTCTTGCAGAAATAAGAGTTAAGTAAACATTTCTAACTCTGTGTTGTGGTCTCCATTACTGAAACAGACTAATTGATAATGGAACTTTGCAATATGATTGAACGCAGAGTGCCAGGGGTAATCCAAGGGGGAATTGATTCTTTAACCACTTGCCGACCATCAACCGCAGGTTGACGGCGACAAAGTGGCTCGATATCGCAAACCACCGTCATACGACAGCGGCTGCGAGATCGCGCACTGTGAGCGCGCGCGCGCCGCCGGAGGCGCGCCTGTGCGCTCACTGTGTTCGGGGGGCCAGGGAGCGGGTGCGGCGGACTCGATCGCCGCTGACTACCCGCGATGCCCCCCCGCACTGAAAGAATGGAGGTCCGTGTAAGTAAACACCGACCTCCGTTCTGTGAGAGGGGGAAGGGCTGTGATCACAGCCTTCCTCTACATGGAAGCTGTGATCACTTCCCATCCCCTGCTAGGGCAGCCCACACACAGTTAGAACACGCCCAGGGAACACAGTTAACCCTTAGAGCGCCCCCTGCAGGTTAACCCCTTCACTGTCAATGGCATTTACACAGTAATCAGTGCATTTTTATAGCACCGATCGCTGTATAAATGCCAATGGTCCCAAAAAAGTGTCAAAATGGTCCGACATGTCTGCCCCAATGTCGCAGTACCGCTAAAAATCGCAGATTGCCGCCATTACTAGTAAAAAATAAAAAAAAAATAAAAACCCCAGAAATGAATTCTCATCATCCGTAAACGCGGCCACTTTTGCGCAAACCAATCAATAAACGCCAATTTCGATTTTTTTTATCACAAATATGAGGAAGAATATAAATCGGCCAAAACCGATGAAAAAAATTTTTTTTTGTATTTTTTTTTTTGGATTTGTATTTTAGCAAAAAGTAAGAAATTTGTGTTTTTATGCAAAATTGTCGCTCTTCTTTTGTTTATAGCAGCGATCAGAAATGACGCAGTGATGATCAAATACCACCAAAAGAAAGCTCTATTTGTGGGAAAAAAAGGACGTAAATTTTGTTTGGGTACAACATCGCACGACCGCGCAATTGTCAGTTAAAGCGATGCAGTGCCGAATCACAAAAAGTGCTCTGGTCCTAAAGTGTGAAATCCTTCCGGGGCTGAAGTAGTTAAGCAACCCTCAAGAGGGCAGAACTACACCTTTATTTACCTTGACTTGCCGAGGGATGGCTGAGAATCAGTGGTGAGAAGGCCCCTGAGATTGGATACTTGCTTTCCTGCCAACTACCTGAACTTATGTTGATAATGCATATTTTCTTTCAGCTCCTACGTGATTTTAACATAATCCTGCACCTGCCATTGCTGAAGTCTTATGGGTCCTGAGCTGAGTAGCTTCCTTTCTGCATAGTGACCACCAGCTAAAATGTCTTGGCATCTGTGTTGCACTAGCCCCAGCTGCAGTTGTGACCAACTGTTCATTGAATCTGGACCACCCTAGTAAAGTTTTCATGTAGTGGCCCTATCCAGTGTTTCTATCCAGGCCTAGTGCCTCCAAGAAGGATCAACAAGTGAGTGTACAGGAAACTGGTGCTGTGTGCTAGTCCGTTGGCACACCATGTCTGCAAAGGAGCTGAACAAGAGGCCCCCCTATAGCTCTGGGAACTGGCTTAACAACCCAGATGCTAGGGGCCCTCCTACAAGCTGACACCATACAGTGGCACATTGAAGCCAAAAAGGCTAAAAGAATCTACTATTTCTGGCTTCACCACCATGTAAACACTATTGTACCATGAAAAAAAGTGATGCTGCACATAGAAACATTGTATATGTAATCTCATTTGACGCAAAGACCATCACATGCAGGCTCACAGGCCTTGTTGAAAAAATAGGACAGCAAAGCTACATTTTTTACCTGAAGGTAACTGTTGACCATGAAAGGGAAAAGTCCATGATGAGGCAGTCATGCAGCTCTCCTAGTGTTTTTCTTGATGTATCCATGTACTCTTGTCTTGCAGCACAAGGGTCCTTTTGCATTAGGTTTTCAGCTTGCACCTAAAATATGTCATAGTCTGTGAGATGGTATGGTTGTAGTAGATCGTACGCTATTCTGAGGAGGTGTTGGGACTTACGTATATGGTTCATATATTGTTTAAAGTACTAAAAAATTGTGTTGTATAAATGAATAACACTGTATATATGTGTGTATATGATTTGGATATGCACACACACATACATACTGTACATGTGTCTATATATATGCATGCGTGTGTATATATTTATTTATTTATATATGGATTTATATTGAACTGGACTGTCCCTTAAGATTCAGCAAGTTCCCATCCAGAGTCTTATCAGGTTATAAAAGCTTGATCAGCTTTCGTAAGGCAGCGAAATTGGAGTTGGGTCCACAGCATAGAGCCAGCAATTTGGTCCCTTTTGTGGCTGATAATTACCCAGCACTCAACAAACCCTCACTTCTCAGCACTAGCTGTTCAACTGAGTGCAATTTGCTGCTTTTTTATCTCTTGTGGCAGCAGCAGCAGAATCCAGGCTCACTCTCCCCCCTCCTCCATACAATTACCTCTTCCGATTAATAAGGAGTGTGTCCGCTTGACAGAGAGGGGCTATTCTACAGCGGACAATGTCCTCCTTACACAGAGCGGGTGGCTATTTTGGAAAAGCATTAGATGCTGCTTCAGCCCTTTATATTCAGGTGGATTTATGCAATGCTCTCTGCCATTTCAAAATCCCATTTATTATTTGTATTTAGTCCCCCCACACACACCTAAACTCTGTGACCCTATTATTTTCCTGACTAGTAATTCCTAGCGGCAGATGATTAAGTGGCTTAACCTATCCCATTCAGCACATTTGCTCCTGCACTGGGAGATTGATTTGATGGCTGATAGTAAAAACATGTATGTGCCTAATAATATCAAGGTCCCATTATCTGACGACGCACAATCAGCTTTAGGTGATGTTCTGAATTCCATCATTGGCTGCGATACTTTTTAATGAAAAAAAAAAAAACTCTATCCCTACAGAGGCATCGGGCATGTGACGCAGAGCACACTTCGTTCCCAGAAACCCCTGCGCCAACTTTGTCCATTGACTCTAGGACAGACAGTTTGTGCAAGTCGTGTGGTTGTTTACCAAGATGGTATATCCAGTAGCCCAACGGTGGTGACACTAATAAGAAAACATTTAGGTTGCGATATTTCTCATTGAGTCACCTGCATAGGGCCTCAAAAAAGAACATGTTAATCTCAAGTTGAGGTAAGTGATACATTTTTTACCTTTCTTTTTTATATGTTTTTTTTGGCTGTTATTTAACCACTTCAGCCCCGGAAGGATTTCCCACTTTAGGACCAGAGCCCTTTTTGCGATTCGGCACTGCGTCGCTTTAACTGACAATTGCGCGGTCGTGCGATGTTGTACCCAAACAAAATTTGCGTTCTTTTTTCCCTACAAATAGAGCTTTCTTTTGGGGGTATTTGATCACCTCTGCGTCATTTCTAATCACTGCTATAAACAAAAAAAGAGCAACAATTTTGCAAAAAAAAAAAAAATTTTTCTTACTTTTTGCTAAAATACAAATCCAAAAAAAAATATAAAAAAAACATTTTTTTCATTAGTTTTGGCCAATTTATATTCTTCCTCATATTTTTGGTAAAAAAAATTGCAATCGGTGTTTATTGATTGGTTTGCGCAAAAGTTGCCATGTTTACGAATGATGAGAATTCATTTCTGGGGTTTTTATTTTTTTTTTATTTTTTACTAGTAATGGCGGTGATCTGCAATTTTTAGTGGTACTGCGATATTGCAGCAGCCATGTTGGTCCATTTTGACACTTTTTTGGGACCATTGGCATTTATACAGCGATCAGTGCTATAAAAATGCACTGATTACTGTGTAAATGCCATGAAGGGGTTAACCTGCAGGGGGCGCTCTAAGGGTTAACAGTGTTCCCTGGGAGTGTTCTAACTGTGTGTGGGCTGGCCTGGCTCGGGGAAGGGGATGATCAGGCTTCCATATACAGGAAGCCTGTGATCACAGCCCTTCCCCCTCTATGCGAAGGGAGATCCATGTTTACTTACACGGACCTCCGTTCTCTCACTGCGGGGGGCCATCGCGGGTAGTCGGTGGCGATTGAGTCCGCCCTACCCGCTCCCTGGCCCCCCCCGAACACAGTGAGCACGCGAGCACGCCTCCGGCGGTGCGCACTCATAATACTCGTTATCGCGGCCGCCGTCCTGTGATGAGCCAACTTGCCACCATCACACTGCGGCGGGCGGTCGGAAAGTGGTTAAAAACAACTCTTGCCTGCTATATACTGTACATATTTAACATAATCACATTAGGGTTGCATTTTTGTGTGTTGAGGTGCATTGCATTGGGCAGACCCTCCTTTTGAATATGCTGTGAATGCAGCACAACACATGAAATAATAATACCCTTGTTTCTGAAAATGCACTACAATGTGCAGAACATTTGCATTCAAGCGTTGTGGTGTGCTATAGCGCAGGTGCACGTTACCGCATTGGGTGCAATTAGCAATGAATGGCAATGCACCACAACACACATATACAGTGCCTTAACTCGTATTACCATATTGTGCATTTTAATGCGTGTTGTTGTAATTTAGCCCTTAGAGTCAGCGTGCAATAGGAAGCCAGGACCCTGAACGTGCTAACTTAAATGTCCTGAATATGTAGCCATTTCAAACTATTAGAAGCAGGTGGTTAAAGCATGAGACCTTGTGGCACGAAGATATACAGAAAAAAAAGAAACAATTTTGTTCTGATTTAGCATTAAAGGATTAGTTCACCTTTTGTAACATGTTACATGTTACACCCATGTAGCCATGTGCTCCCTTGGGAGTGGCTGGTAGTTGTGGTTCACCTGATAGCTGCCCTCAATCCCACCACATCTCACACATCCGAAGTCACTGAACAGGCTGGCTCATATTTTTGTTTGTTTTATTCAGGGAATTAACTTGGATGGGAAAAAGGGGTGACTGTGGGATGCCCAAAGAATTGGTTACAGTACCATCTATATACACAACCATATATACAATCTACTTCATCCAGCACTTCTCTTGCAGACTATTGCTCCTTCACTTCTCTCCAGCACTTCTCTTGCAGACTATTGCTCCTTCACTTCTCTGCAGCACTTTACTTAGTTTCCTGACCTGAAAGGAAATTTATCAGGCTCACTCCATTCCTTTCTCTTCACCGTAGCTAGCACATGGTGAGGCCTGCACTCTGTCAGCAGGACCTCCGGACCACCCATTACAGGCCAGGGTAAAAGACCCCTCAAAGTATAGCTTAGTAGGTTGGTACTAGCTGGGCCTTTGATAGACTACAACTTCCAGCCCATCCCTCTTCCAGGTCACACTGACCTGCTTTCCTCCCAGTGACACTCCTTCCCCTGACTGGCTCCTGAGACCTCCACAGACTGTCCACTATTCCTCTCCCAGCGTGCTCCAGCCTTTGCTCTAGCTCTCAGGGTCTGTCACTCACCGACCCCAGTGGGTACTTTAAAGTGTTCTCAGTAGCACCTCTTCTGTTCTCTTACTCCCTTGTGCTGCTCCAGGAATCCACTCCACTCCTGGCTGCACCCGAGCCTCCAGGCCTCAAGGTCACCCCCTCCCCCAGACTGGGGGCTCCTTCCTGGGTAGAGGCCTCCACAGTAACTCTGATACATTCTCCACACTTCCACCCGACTTCTCCTCCCCCCTGCTGGCAGACTGCTGTATTTAAGGAGGCCTGCCCCCTGCCAATCCAGAATCCAGAGAGTACAGCAACTAGTCCCACCTCAGAGGTGTCGATTTGAATGACAAACTCCTTTGTGAAGTCCGGGGTCACGAGCTGTAAACAAAGGGCTTGCTTCAATTTCTGGAAGGCCTTTTCAGCTTCAGAATTCCACTTAACCATTCCTGGTGCTCTACCATTTTTCAGATCGGTCAGAGGAACAGCAATGGTGGCAAAGTCTAGGATGAAGTGTCGGTATTACCCTGTAATCCCCAGGAAGGCCCGAACCTGTTTCTTGTTCACTGGTTGGGGCCACTTTTGAATGGCCTTGATCTAATTGGTTTGGGGCTTAATCAGACCTCAACCAATCACATACCCAAGGTATTTGGCCTCCTCGAGACCTATGGCACACTTCTTCAGGTTGGCTGTTAAACCTGCTACCCTCAGTGAATCTACTACTGCCTGCACCCGGGTCAGATGTGATTCCCAATCTGGGCTGTGGATAACAACATCATCCAGATAGGCCGCTGCATAGGGCCGATATGGCCTCAAAGTCTTGTCCATCATCCTCTGAAAGGATGCAGGGGCCCCATGCAGACCAAACAGCATTCGTTTGTATTGGAAGGACCCCATCGGGGGATAGAGAAGGACATTTTTTCCTTTGCTGACTCTGTTAGGGGGATCTGCCAGTATCCCTTAGTTAGGTCTAGGGTTGTTATGTACCAAGCCCTCCCAACCTATCCACAAGTTCGTCAACCCGCGGCATCGGGTATGCGTCAAACTTAGACACTTCATTCAGCTTCCTAAAATCATTACAGAACCGGGCTTTGAGATCAGTACTATAGGGCTCGACAAGGCGCTGTGGGACTCTAACTCTTATATGGAGGTATTTGGTAGGGTTTTACATGTACACAGACTGCTGGTTCTGTGATTATTCCTTAACGTCATTTTGTTGCATCAGTGACAAGGACTCGGTTATGGGGACATCAGGGGTTAGGGGTAACCTGTCATTTTGGGGTGTGGGCACTGCCAATAAAGTCTCCCTGTCCTTCCACGATTTAGCATGGTAAATCTGCTCCAGTTTCCTTTTCCCAGGCTGGTAAACTTTGTAGTTTTGTCACGACACCTGGGGTCAGGTGGCAGATGCACATCGCTGAAGTGCGAATCACACCGCTGAAGTGCGAAGTGCACCGATAAGGTTGCACTAGCTCCCTGAAACACAGGGAGCTAGTGCATCGGTTTCCCCAGGGCGCGGAGTCTAAGAGCCAGTAGGTATTCGCCAGAGCCTCTGGTGGTGAGGATGGACTTGGCTGCAACTGGATTCAGGTCGCGGCCCCCGGGGTCCCCTAGCTCTCGCTCGGCTGGCTACAGGTGGAAGAGAGGAAGCAGCAGCGAAGGAACAGCAAGGATAGTCAGTGGCTTTAGCCAAAGGTCAGGGCCACAAGCAGACAGGGACAGACAGGAGAGCACCCCAAGGTCAGGGTATCAAGCAGACAGGAGAAACAGAAAACAAGCTGAAGGTCAGGGTATCAATGAGGCAGGGATAGTCAGAACAAGTCAAAAGTTGGTAAACTGAAATAGACTCAGAGCATACAACAGGAACAACCACGCACTAAGCCAAACAAACACAACATTTATCGGCAAGGAAGCTTTGCAGCACATGGTCTTAAATAGAGTTTCCTTAATTGGAGAATGGGGTGGAGTTACTCCTGGGCTTGCTCCATATGCTCTCGTACAAGGGGCAGGACAGCTGCAATTCAATCCTGCATCAAGGAGACTTGCTCTATGACGCTTCTATATGGAGTGGCCTCTCCCTCTCCAGGTCTCCTTTGCGACATCTAGCAGCCCCCTGAGATGTCTACCATATAAGAGTTCAAAGGGGGAATACACCATAGACGCCTATAGAACCTCTCGTATGGCAAACATAAGGTACGGCAACAAAAAATCCCAATTTCGCCCATCTTTATGCACCACCTTTTTAGCATACTCTTGAGGGTCTTGTTAAACCTTTCCACCAGACCGTCAGTTTGGGGGTGGTGAACAGAGGTACGGAGATGGGAGATTTTGTACAATTTACACAATTCCCTGGCCACTCTGGACATGAATGGGGTACCCTGATCCATCAAGATTTCTTTAGGGATCCCCACCCAACTAAACAACTGGACCAGTTTCTTGGCGATAGTCTTAGTGGAGGTATTCCGCAAGGGTATGGCCTCAGGATGGCAGGTCTCATAGTCCAGTATCACCAGGATGTGCTGGTGTCCCCGGGCAGATTTTACTACTGGTCCCACGAGATCCATGCCAATACGCTGGAATGGCACTTCAATTATGGGAAGTGGGACAAGGGGACTACAAAAATGGGGTGACAGGGCTGTCATTTGACACTCAGGACATGGCTCACAGTGTTCTTTGACATCTGTATACAACCCAGGCCAGAAGAATCTCTGGGTCTTCCTCTCCCTGGTTTCTTCCATATCCAGATGTCCCCCCATTACATGACCATGGTCCAGATATAGCACTATCCGGCGGACGGGTTTGGGAACCACTAGCTGTTCCAATTCATCCTCTCTGTGTTTCACCACCTGATACAAAAAAAACATTTTTAAGCGCCGTGTAGGGAAAAGACACCCCCCCAATTAGGGTCCAGCGGTTCCCCATCCATCACCTTCATGTTTTCGGTTTTTCATGTTTTCTGCGGCTCTGAGGAGAGTGACATCCCTTAGTTGTTCTGTACAGAAGTCCTCTCTCCAGACCTCTAAGTTAGGAACTACATTCGGTTCACTCTCACGGTCAGAGACATTAGCCATCTGCTGGGAGCCAGCTTCCGGCTCCTCCGGCTCACCAGCCATTACAGAAAAAAGAGGGTCTCCTTCTTCCTCGGTCCTGCCACCAATCTCTCCTTCTGGTTGGCAAAAAGGGTCTGGTGAAAACTTCCGTGCCTCCTCAGCAGGGGGAGCTCTTTCCTCCAGGCTCTCTGTACCTTTCCACAACCTCTAAAAATGGGGAAAATACTTCCCCGCTAGTGCTTCATGAAGCAGGGAAGGTACATTTCCCACTGAATGGGTCACTCTGCCGCAAGGGGTGTCTATTTCGACCAGTGCCGTCTGGTAGTCATGAGTGTCCCCATGGATGCAAATGACCCCGACAGTGCTATGGTGTAACCTGGCCGGATTTACACATCTGCTTTTGACCAACGTTATCACACTACCAGAGTCAAGCAGGGCAGTGACGGGTTTCCCGTCAATAGCAATCACATACATTTGCTTCTCCATGCGACTTTAGCATGATGCTATACATGCGACTTGTGAAAACAGAGAAATGCGTCTTTTCCTATAAGCATTATCACATTGCATGGGTTCATCATTCAGGGGACAATTGGCAGCAATATGTCCCAATGCATGGAATAGGTAGCACTGTATGTGTTCTATACCCAGTCCTCTCAAGGGTCCCCAAGACCTTCCTAGCTTCTTTGGCCAGTCTCTAGGTCTAGATCCCCCAGTCTCTTTAACCGTATCAGTTTTATCAAATTTCCCCTCGCCCCTGAACCCTGGAACAGTCTTACCGGGTCCGCCGGGCGATCTTTCACCTTAGAGACATTGAAGCGGGGCACAGATGGGCGCAACAAGTCCTCAGCAGCCGTGTATCTCTCAACGAGGTCCACCAGTTGCCTTGCATTTTTGGGGTCCCCGTGGCTGACCCATTTCCTCAAAGCAGCAGGGAGCACCCATAGATAGTGGTCCATGACCACGCACTCCACAATCTGGGGACCTGGCAAAGTCTCTGGCTGTAGCCATATTCTGGTAAGGTGAACTAGGTCGAACATCTGTGAATGGGGTGGCTTGTTGGTGTGATAGGTCCACTGATGCACACGTTGGGCCCATGGTGACCCCCAGGCGTGCAAGTATCTCTGCCTTTAGAGTCCTGGGCCTTATCTGTTTCCAAAATAGGCATTTTGGGGTGCACTGGTCAAGAATGGTGCTAGCAGTCCCACCCACTGTTCTTTTGGCCATCCTTCACGAAGAGCGACTCTTTCAAAGGTTGTGAGGTACGCCTCCACGTCATCGAAGGTGTCATATTCTGCATGTGGTAAGAAGCATGTAACAACTTTGGTTCCACTGTCACGGGAGGTGCGGGCCCCTTTTTTAACTCCAGCAGGGCTTTGGCAAACTGCCAGTTCGTCTCCTGTTGTGCTGCGATAGCCTGGCAAATTGCCTCATGCTGAGCCGCCTGTTGTGCTGCAATAGCCTGGCAATTTTCCTCTTGCTGAGCTGCAGCAGCCTCTGTGAGCTGGGGGTTGGTTTCCCGCTTGGCTGTAGAAGGGCCTTCAACATTTCTTCCATCTTTGAAAGTTGCCTGCGTCCTCCACCATGTGTGGGAGATTAGCTCGTGGGGATCACTTTTCAGGGGAAAAGTTTCAGCATGGATGCCAGTTTCTTGCGGCTTGCCAGGTTTATTTTTACAGGTTTGCAAGATCAAAACATAAACAGAAACAGAAAACAAAACCTCGCTGTCTTGCACTACACTAAACAAAGAGATTCTGTACAGTGTGGGACTGTCCCCGACACCCACAAAACATAAGCACATTGCAAACCTTGTTTTTAGAGTCCAATTTAACTCACAGAGCTCTCTCAGCTTTCTCCTGCTGAGCTCCAGTGAGATCTCTTCCTGATCATTAAATGCAGGTGGAGAGGGGTTTCAGTGGACCTGAAAGTCTGGGGCGGAACCAGCTCTGCCAAAGTGGCCGGCAAAACCCGGGTCAGACTCCCGCTAGTCGCTTTAAAATGATCGCATGCGAAGCGACAAGTATCGCCCGTCTATTGTGGTGCCTCGCATAACGTCACAACCGTCACATAATACCCAGTGAAGTGAACAGCCTCAGATGATACACAGAGATGAAAAAAATCCTCCTACATAGGTTTTACTTGTTTAACTGCAGTCTTCCCCTCTCTACACCCTTTCAATAGTGCAGATTGTGTTAAAAATCTTTCTTCATCTGTTAGCTGCAAGAGGCTGCAGTTACACCGTGTGAGAGCTGATTGGAGGAAAGGGACACATCCCCTCCACATAGGCAGAGGAATGAAGGAACATGCAGATATGTATTCTGAATAGACAAGCTGTGTGCATTTAGACATGGAGCCCCAACCCGCCCCTGCCCCCTCTCTCTCCTGATTGGCTAGCTGACTTTGATTGACAGCAACGGGAGCCAATGGCGCCACTGCCCTGCTGCATCTCAGCCAAATAAGAGGCAGAATCTCAGATGGCTGAGACACTTGTGGACATCCCTGGACAGAGAGAGAGACCTCAGGAAAGTGTTAGGGCTGGTGAGTGGGGCTGCTACACACAAAAGGTTTTTTATCTTAATGCATAGAATTTATTAAGATATAAAACAATACAAAAATACACTCTGTGCTCTCACGTCATGAAGGCTAAAAGATATAGGGAAAAATAAAATAGAAATATATAACAACAATTACCAAAGGGTAATAGGGTGTATAAAAAAGTCCAAAATGGACATAAAAAGCCTATAATAATTATTGGTATTAATAAAGTCCCATTTAGTCCAAGATGGAATTGGATGGGGCCAAATGACTGTGAGACTGCCTTTGGAGGCTGCAGGCTGTGAAGAGCAAGGAGGACTCTGTGGCAATGAGAAGAAGAATAGCAGCGCCTCTAAGTGCAGCATGTAAAACAATTAAATAGGTATTGCACTCACAAGGATAGCCATAAAACAGTATAGAAGTGGAGGACTGGGTCACCCGCTCGGGCCCGGGTGGAGAGATCCGCTGAGAAATCCGCTATACTACGTCCAGGACCGGGTGCGCTGGTGGCTTCCAGCGTGTCCAGGGAGCCAGGAACAATAGAGGAAGTGGACACTGGTGCTGAGATGGAGCGTCACTTCCGGGTTCGTATCAGGTGGGGATCTCGCGTGTTTGGACCATGGTGTAAAACACTTCCCTGCCAGTGTCATTAGTACAATAACAGTGCATATTTTTAGCACTGATTACTGTAATAATGTCACTGGTTCCCAAAAAAAGTGTCAAAAATGTCAGTTAGGTGTCCGATCTGTCCGCTGCAATGTCGCAGTCCCGCTAAAAATCACTGATCACTGCCATTACTAGTAAAAAAAAAACAAATAATAAAAGTGCCATAAATCTATCCCCTATTTTGTAGACGCAATAACTTTTACGCAAACCAATCAGAATACATATCGGCCTATACTGATGAATAAATTCCTTTTTTTACATTTTTTTTGGAAATGTATTATAGCAGAAAGTACATTTTTTTTTTTTCAAAATGGTAGCGCAAAAAATAAAAACTGCAGAGGTGATCAAATACCATCAAAAGAAAGCTCTATTTGTGGGAAAAAAAGGACATCAATTTTGTTTGAGTACAGCGTTGCAAAACCGCGCAATTGTCAGTTAAAGCGAGGCAGTGCTGTATCGCAAAAAATGGCCTGGTCAGGAAGTGGGTAAATCCTTCCAGGGCTGAAGTGGTTAGTAAACCTTCCTATCTATTTACCAATGTTAGATGTTAGCAGCATAATAATTAAAAATAGTCAATGTTGATTGAGAAAGTGAAGTTCCACTTTAACTTTTGAGGATCCTAATAAGAAAATTGTTACTATACTGGGTGGGGATTTATTACTAAAATGACAGTAAAGTCAAAGACAAATAAAAATGGTGGTATAATAAACACACACACAAAGATATATACAATATATATATATATATATATATATATATATATATATATATACACACAATAGAAACACACACACAAATAATATGGTGGTAAAAATAAACAGA
>BLSH010118531.1:935863-954953 GCA_018402905.1 Glandirana rugosa
TATCCGTCGTTTATTCTATGACGAATGGTCATCAGCTTCCAGGTTTTATTGTCAAAGCTTAATTGAAGAAGCTGAAGTTAGAAGCAGATTGGATACCATGCACAGCTGCACCAGATTCTGAGTGCACCAGTTTTAGTAAATATCCCCCTATAAGTTTACTTTTATATAATATGTAGGTTTTTCTATACTATTTCTTTTTCTATGGTGACTCTGGTAAGCAGTATCTTATTTGCTGCCTATACCTGTGGGGCATTAAAGTGTTTGTTACCCTATAAAACAACAAAAAAAACAGATCCCGTTCCCTTAAAGCATGTTATACAGCACGGTGCATGTGTTGTGTAAATTGACCCCTTCTATTACCTAAAAAACATGGCTGATCCTGCATGGCTATACCCTCCCCCCTGTAAACTGACCATGGCTATTATGGCGGCTGCTGAGCCCTGACACCGTGGTAAGTTTACATGCCTCCGTTATCCACTCTTTCCTCCTCTTCCCCCCCTCCCTGCCTGTCTGCTCTGTGTTAGCACCTGCTCCCCCCCCCCCCCCCTCCTGCTGCTATTATAACTACAATAAAACCTCCAATCCCCTCTGACTCCTCGACTCTCCTCTCTCCTCCCCGGCTGACGTCAGTGGGAGCGCTCGGCCCCACCTGCTTGGGCTGTCAGCCGGGCAGAGGAGAGAGCCGAGGAGTCATATGAGCGCCGGGAGACGCTCTGTTTTATAGGTACAAATCTGCATATTTTTTATATAACACAGGCACAGGGACACATAATGTTATGTTACAGAGGGGATGGGATGTTTTTATTGTGTTGGCTTAACAACCACTTTAACCCATTCAGCTTTTGAGTTGCAGATTTGACTTCCCGCACCACCTTTTGGAGAAATCAGGTAACAGGTCTTCAAGGTCAGGTCTTCAAGTCCAACCAATGCTTAAGCAGTGTGGGAATCCTGGGGTTAATAGGGGCTGGGGTTAATAGGCGGCAGTGGAATTGTGGTCTTAAAAATTTAGTGATTTCCATTTTCTTTGGATGTACTCTTTAGGAAAATAGTATTTAACATCTGTCCTCCATTTACCTCTCGAACCAGAGTCCAGATATCCTTCTAAAGTTTCTTGATGCTGTAAAATTGTCTGCTCTTTACCATACATATGGTTGACATTGAACTTGTTCCAGGTGAACATATATGGCCACTCTGGGTGCAGAGTGTGACAATCTCCTCTAAGACTGTACCGAGCAGTACTGATTTCCATTTCTTGGTATCAGGGGTCCATTCCCATAATTGGCATGCAGATTGCATCCACAAAACCTGATATGTGGAATAAAAGAGCCTTCTATTTAGAATAATGAACCGACACTGTGTTGATGGATGGAGGAATGAGGAGGTGGGGGAGAGTCAGCTGGGACAGAAGGGGAGGTCAATGGAAACGTAAAATTATATACATTTATATTTCTTATAAATTACATCTCTTTTGTCCTTGTAGTCCTTTATTTAGCAAAAGTGTCATTTTTCATTTTTCTCCTCTTCTTTAATTTCTGGCAGATCATTCTTTCACATTACATTGTCTGTGTTATTATTAATATTATTATTTCATTTTCCTTTTGCTGTAGGTTCAATTGCTTCTTCTTCTATCTCTCCATTCATCACTTTTCCTGTTTCCACTGTATGTATGTCTTTTCCATGCTCCGTTTTTCTCTGCTTTTTACCTTGAAGGGATATTTGATGGAAGTGACTTCTGGTTTTGATGAAGTGTTAAAGCGCGAGGCAAGGAATTAACCTGGAATCACAGTTCATTAGTTGTAAGGCTCCTGGCAGTTATTCTACCAGATATTAATTACATAGTAGGAATTAATTGGCATACACTTTGGTGTAGCTTCAATCAATGCTAAATCCAGCAAAGACTGTATATTAAACGAGAGCCTGTCAGGGGCAATGCTGGGCACTATGGATCATTCTAGGACTGAAATAATCTACCAACGGTTAAATAAAACCGACACTTTAAAATTAAGCACAGTTGAATTTATTTAAGTGGTTTATAACCTATTAGAAGGGGTTTCTTTTTTTCTTAGACCTTTTAGGCAACAGACATTCTACCTGTGCCAATGTTTTAATTTATTTCTTCATGGGCATTCTTAGGGATTGACAGATCTTGGATAAAGACTCAATCATGTTATCCATATAACCTGAGATTATTATTAACATTTTACTAATATGTACTAATAAGTCTGCAGTGTATTATGCCAACAAACAAGGTCTCACGTGCCCGTGCCTCAAGTCTATGCAGGTCAAAAGTTAGTCCTCTATTGTAAGAGAGTCATTCAAAGACGCCAGCAATGATTGCTTAATGGCTGCAGGTGGAATGTTATTGAACACAGTTCCAAATGATCCATTCCTCATAGCGGTTGGATTTGTTAGAGAGAGTATTCTTACCTGTTACAAAGGACTGCTGTGATGACTCAGTGTTCTGCATGCCCCGTAGCAAATTGAATTCATACATGCTTTGAAAGGAATGTATGCCAAAACATTTTTGAATTGTATTTTTGACTAGGAGATAGTTGGAAAATGCCATCTAAAGTCTTTAGAATGCTTTGTTAAACCGTTTTTTTTCCTTTTGGAAGCAAATTCATTATAAGCAAAAGCCTCCGAAATGCCTTACTGGTATTTAATGTGAGTCTGGGGCATACTGTTATAGACATTGAGGCACTTGGCAAGTTTTGCAAGTTTCTAACACCTACTGGCGAAATAAAGAAACAATTAATCTAAGTGTCAAAATACATTCTGAATTTTATGCAAGTTATTTCATATACTGGACAGCTGCGTTTGTCATATTTTATGGAATGCGTGGTCTGATTCTCAGAACTTCTTGTCAATGGCGCCTCTATGATTAGGCCATGTGATAGAGCACACCCCAGGGGAGGAGCATAATCTGATGTTCATGTTTTACCTGTAATAATAAAGCTATGTTGAGTGCTGACATATGCGGAGTGCAGACTGTAGGTAGAGCGAGCACTCACAACTGAAATGTGCAGCTATCCAGATAGCAAGCAATTGACCTGCAAGTTAGAAAATGACTTGCTAAGCTATGGCTAGACTTGCCAGGCTTCACAAATGTGTTGCACAATTACAGCAAGTCCACATTGCATGACTTCAGATCAACGTTCTTTGCAAACATTCTGCAAGTCTGCTGCATGTTCTGGTTTAATTATGTTGTGCAATAGTCATCCCACCACAGGGGTCACTGTGACTTGCAGAGCTCTTGCTGTAGACTCACCACTGAAACTTTACTCTTGCTAGAGACTGCAACCCACATTTGCATTTTTTGCAGAGTAGAAGACATGATATGCTTATGTAGTACCCCCTTAGTGATAGGTGCTTTTGTAGTGAGATTTTTGCTAGGAGAGGCAAAATTTAGTCAGGCCTGACAATAAGTGCAGGCCTGAATGTTTTGATCTGAGCGGGGGAATGGCCCAGAAAGAGCTGGAGATTGCAGGAAGGAACACTCCTTGGATACTCCTCCCCTTTGTTTCTAGAAGGCTCTGGAAAAGGGGGATGGATGAGGAGGTGTCACTTTCTGAAGTATGTTAAGGAGCCCTGACCAATCCCCATTTTGGATTGGCAAGGGGCAGGGCTCCTTAAATACTGTGATCTGCCCAGCTGGGGGAGAAGAGTGTCAGGTGGAGGAGAGAAGAATGTAGCAGAGGTGCTGTGGAGCCTCACCCGGGAGGGAGCCAAGCAGTCTGGGGGGGGGGGGTGACCTTGAGGCCTGGAAGCTTGGATTCAGCCAGGAGAGGAGTCGTCGTCCTGGAGTAGCATAAGGGAGCAGAAGAGCAATAGAGAGGCTGCATTAAAGGCTCTTTAAAGGATCCCCCAGTGCCAGTGATGACATCCCCTGGGAGTTGGATGAGAAGGCTGGAGCAGGCTGAGAGAAGACAATGGACAGTCTGTAGAGGTCAGAGAAGCCAGTCAGGGGAAGGAATGTCACTGGACAGTGGACAGTGAGGTAGGCCGGAGGGGCCTGGAAGATGGATGGGCTGGGAGTAGTAGTTCATCCAGTGCCCAGCTACCTCCAATGTACATAGCTGCACAATTGAAGGCCCTTGGTTTCACAATTGGGAGCCCGTGGCCCTTACCCACAATGGGTGGTCTGGAGGCCCTGCTAGCAGTAGAGCAGGCATCATCATGTGCTAGCTGTGGTGGAAGAGGAAGTGTCATGGAAGTCTGATAAATTGCCTTTCAGGCCTGGAACAGTCAGTGTATGTGCAGGAGAGAGGTAGGAGAAGAATAACTGTCAGCAAGTGTATGTGCTGGAGGAAGAAGGAGTGTATATATGGTCAGTGTACATAGAAGGTCCCGTGATTTGATCCTTGGTCATCCCACAGTAATCCCTATCCAAGTTTATCCCGTAAATAAAACAACAAAACAAAGTACTGGCCTGTTCAGTGACTCCGGGTGTGTGGAAAATTGTTTGATTGAGGGCAGCCGGTAGGTGGGCCACAACTACCAGCTACCCCCAAGGGGGCACATGGCTACACTTTAGTAACTTGAAATTGCATATTTAAATGTAGTGATGTACTTACTTTTTTCCAAATGATTCTGCATTTCATTAATTTAGATTGTGAGAATGAAGACAGCCTATTTGTTTTATGTGTCATCTTTATATATCACCTCAATCTGTATAAACTGTATAAATAAAGATCTAAAAGTTGGATCAAATATGTTAAAAAGTCAATTTTCATTGGCAAGTCAATTTCCATTGGGATGCATTGACTTGACTGATATAGTCAGTTTTTGTGACTTTAGGGAATTTTTAATGTTCCTAATGCTTATTGGGCCATTCTAACCTTTATTAAACTATTCATATTTTATTAAAAATATTTTTTTTCTATATAAATTATAGTAATATTAGTTTGACAAAGTGCTTTTTTTTAATGCCAGAATACCTGACTTTTTGCCTTGTACACAAGTACAAAACAATACTCTCCCTGGGCATTACCTGTAACAAATAAAAAGCTTTGAAACACTTTTGGTGCTCTCTAAGGCCTGGTTCACAACTATGCATTTTTAGTGCATTTTCAGTTTTGCAGAAACACACTACAGTCCATTTATTATGGTTTCCTTTGGGTCACGTTCACATCTGTGCATTTTATGGAGAGGGCCAGGAACTTTTTTTCTGGTTTTTGTTTCCATATACTTCAATGGATCAAAAACATGTATTGTAAAAAGGGAAAATGCACCTGCAATATGCAAACTGCAACCTGCATAGGTGTGAAACAGGCCTTAAGGAGTTAAATAGATCTCCCTTATATATAATGAGTAAGTTATCAGAGTACTAAGACCCCCTTAACACTATCTATTACATTACCATGGTACTGGACCCTTCTTTTAATGCATCTCTGTGCACTTCATGTGTGTTGTGGTACGCTGCAGTGCAGAACTGTCACAGTGTGTTGGGGCATTATACAAAATGAATAGAACTGCATCACATCTCAGCAATTTACTGCACATTACTATAATCTCTGACCATCTCCTGTAGCATGTCTGCATTCTTTTGTATTATGTCCACAACCCCTGGCATTCTTTTTTAGCATTGTATATTATGAATACAATGTGTGGCTCTTTGGTGCTGTCTGTGGCTGCACTTGATGCCCTCTACTTCTACTAGGTTGACCACCGCTGCTCTACAATCTTAGGCTGCCAGAGCATGAAATAGATCCATTCACTGATACTCTGTCACTTACACACAAATTTTTAACTAAAAGGCTGCGTTAAGTAGGAAATCCCTCATTTACAACCCTGTAATCTCATCCATGTACCTAATCAGAAGAAACATTTACTATATAGTAATTTAGCTGAAACATTAGACAATTTTTATGGTTCTTTAGTTCTTCATAGAATGAAAAATCCATCCCAGATTAAAGAGGAAAATGCCCTGAACAACTTCATTTGATGTTTTCCAAAGGGTGGTTTTAATTCACTGGGAGCTACTGTTTAATTGAAAGATATACTAATGTCTATGTAAGCTTCTGTATGGTTTTACAGCTGGGAAAGAACTAAGAATGGAAAAGAGACATAAAAAAATAGAACAGTATGTACACAACAGTTGGAGAAAATGATTTTGCAGAAAGGGACAGTAAAATGGGGCATTGAAACGTCCCAATCAGTTTTACAGTTCTATTCCAGCGTGATTGTGTTAGGTAACAATTAATCATCACTCGAATGACACTAACTCCTCTAGGATTAAGGACATTTTCTGCTTCAGAGATCATCTTCTTTCTAAGAAACTCAAGGCAACAAGTAAAATAAATCAGTGCACCACTAATGCTATTCAGAAATCATACAATTGTGGTAAAGTCAGGGGCGTTTCTAGGTCTACAAATGATCTGGGACTAGAGCCCATAGCAGCGAAGTAAAAAAAGACATACGCTTGAGTGGGCATACATGTAATAAAATAAATAATAATAGTAATAAATGTACATGTGTATGTATGTGTGTGTGTGTGTGTGTATATATATATATATATATATATATATATATATATAAATACACACAGTCTGCATTCCAGACCGGGACATACCTGCTAATTGCAGAACTGCACCCACCCTGTAAGAGACCCGGGGTTATAGGCCCCAGACTCGGGGCTATAGCCCCAATAGCCACCCCCTAGCAATGCCTCTGGGTAAAGTAATAAGTTGCAATTTGAGTTTGGATTCCTAACAGTGGTTCATTTTAATGCAGCCTCCACAATAACTTATACTTACCTTCATTTCACCCCCCCCCTACAATTCTACATAGTTTATCTTTAAAGCCCAGCTCATGCTGCCACTCCCCCTTCCTGTGCCCACCATGCTTAGAGCATTGCTCCTTTTTTTCCTTTTTTTCCAATGCACATACAATCCCTTTTCCTTCTATGTTAGGTTTGGTTGTGTGACCTCAGGAGTCCTTGAGGTAAATAGGTAAAGGTTTTCTACATTTAGTGGTGGAAAGGCCCTGAATGCCACAAAGAAAGGAGCTACATAACACAGAGGTGCTTCTCTCTTTATAACTCCTATTTGAGTCAAGGCTTCAGCCTCGTTAAAGCTTTGGATTGAAAACGCTGAAGACACAGGCACAGGGCAATGAATAAAAAACAAAATATGCTGCAATTGGGCTTTACGTTGAACTAGGATATGTACAAGGGGTTTTAAAAAGTTTTTGAAGAACCTTCGTATGTTTGGACATTCTGTTACCCTCCAAGATAAACACATTTCGGTAACTAGGCTGAGCAGTACTTATCCTAAAGGTTTCTGTGGCACTCACCGGGCTGTGGCCCCTTTGAGCCACCCTGCAGACTTTTTCTTTATTTGCTGGAGAACATATTCCTCCTCCCTGTGCATTATGAACAGCTGCAGGAAAGCACATCTCTGGCAAAACAGTACCTAGCAATGGTGCATCAAGAGGACTTTCTATTGGCTGGAAGGAGTTTGTCCTACCCAGGGCCCGGCAGAGAGTTTTACAGGTGGCTGGAATTCAGGAGAGGAGGGGCTTGAGGGGGCTGCTGCAGCTGTAATTGTATTGTAAATGAGTGAGAAGGCTGTGCCCCAAGAACAATGGGGCTCAGGGGCAACCATTGTGAGATTCAGGGAGCCCTGGGCAGAGCAGTCTGAACAGTGAGCTGTGGTGTGGTGGGCCGATTGCTACAGAGCCCAGGCAGCTTTGCTGCAGTTCCAATGTCCCAGAGTGTTCCAGCTGTTCCAATTGTTTCAGAGTGTTCTAACTGGTCCAATTTTCCTGCTGTTCCAGTGTTGTGTTGCTCAGCAGTGTTGAGAGACTGCTGCATCAGGACTATAAGACTACTGGGAGGTGGCTACAATCATTGTCCATCACTAAATCATAAGGAGTGGTGAGAGGCCAGCGCCCATTTGATTCTGCTTGTTTTATATAGTCTTTGGGAATAAAGACACCATCAACAGAAATGGATGAACACTCCACCAGTATCCAAAGGCCCCAATACCAGTAGGACTGAGTTCAGGTTCACAGCCAGTGACTCGGTATGACTTTACAGATTTAGGCTGTAATATTCATGCTGTATTTGTTATGCCATGTTTAAAAGTATTTACCTCTATGTATTGGTCAGTTTAGTTCCTTCATGCTTGCGTAGTGAGTTTCTGATCAGGATGTTTTCACAAGCAGCTGCAGGGAACGAATGTCTGTTGCTAGGGTGGTCTATGTCACATGGTGAACTGTATTTGTGTTGTTATCTTCTGATAAACTGTCTAACCCACTGTTTTCCTTTCAGGGCTTTCCTGTTAAAGTGGTTCTAAAGGCAGAAAGTTTTTTTACCTTAAAGTATAACTAAAGGCAAAACTTTTTTTGGGTAGTTTTAGAAAGAGTGGATATGGATTAGAACATCTGTCAGTTTTTATTGCTGGAACCAACCCCCAACCCATGGAAGGCACGGCGGCATGTCCTGGGGCTCGGGATGCCCGCCCTTTTTGGATGTTGTGGTGGATGCTAGCCTCGGCTAACGGCAGTGGAAGAGAAGCTACACTTCACCTGTCAGAAAGCTAAATTCATCTAGCAAGGTGCAGCGAACGGTGAGCTCAACTTCACTTACTACCAGGACTTTGCATACTGCAGGTCATGACGATCCTTTCTCCAGCTGAACAACCACGGCCAGTGTGAAATCTCTAAACTGGCAGAGGTGGTTGTGAGCTGCCGCAACCCAGGCAGCCCCTTTCCAGCTGTGTATGTGATCTCAGCTACTTGACTGCACCCATTCGTCCGCATGAATTGCTGTGCTTTTGCACAGAAGCCTGGACTCTATACATGAAGAATGCATGTTTTCTCATTGCGCTCATAAAGCACACCCTCTCTTGGCAACTTGCCATTTCTGACAGCCCTCAATTGTTGGAAATACCAGTGGTTGACTCCTTCCACTCAAATGTGAACTATTGAGGTTATCTCCTAATCTAACTGAGGTGTGTCACTGGCCCAACACCCATTTTCAACGGACCCCCTTCCTCCATCCCATCTTCCCATCCATCCACGCACCAATTTGATTTGCAGCACTTGTATCTGTTATCAGTAACCAAATCCAAGGAACATTATTGTTTAAGACTCTCTGTGGCTATTGCCCAGATGATCAACCGTATTCCTGGTCTTACTGCTAGTCTAGTTACTGTACAAGGTGTTGTATGTGGGGTTTGTATGGGTGACTGAGCCGGCTACTCCTGTGCTGTGTTTTGACAACGTTGTCAATATTTTAGATTTATTGCATCAGTGGTTGAAGAATTTTTTGATTTTAAACTTATTTCAATAAAGGTTTACAAAAATAGTTTATGGCCATTGGTATTGTGTATTTTTGTGCTCTAGTGATTCTCTATCACAAATTCTTTTGCAGTTTTTATTTATGTCTGTGCCCCCATTAGGGAGATTCCTCCTCTCTATCCTTCCTGTTTACCATTATCGTTTAAAGCGAAAGTAAAGAAAATCCCACATTTTGGGCTGTCTCCAGAAAAGTAATGGATGGGAAATCTTCCAATGGGGACACTAGTTCTGGTGACCTAGGGACTCCCAAGGGATTCCTTAATTTGCATGGATTTCCTTTCACTTCCTGTTTGGCTATAGGACAGGAAGAGAAGGAAAATCTCTGAAATTGGACCTTCCCTTGCAATATCCAAAATAAAAAAAAGTTTTGCCTTTACAGTTTGCTCATAAGTTTACATACCCTGCCAGAATTTATGATTTCTTGACCATTTTTCAGAGAATATGAATAACACAAAAACATTTATTTCACTCATGGATAGTGTTTCGCTGAAGCCATTTAATATCAATCAACTGTGTTTACTCTTTTAAATCATAATGACAACAGAAACTACCCAAATGACCCTGGTCAAAAGTTTACATACCTGGTGATTTTGGCCTGATAACGTGCACACAAGCTGACACAAAGGGGTTTGTATGGCTATTAAAGGTAACCATCCTCACCTGTGATCTGTTTGCTTGTAATTAGTGTGTGTGTATAAAAGGTCAATGAGTTTCTGGACTGATAGACCCTTGCATCTTCCATCCAGTGCTGCACTGAGGTTTCTGGATTCTGAGTCATGGGGAAAGCAAAATAATTGTCAAAGGATCTGTGGTAAAAGGTAGTTAAACTGTATAAAACATGAAAGGGATTGTCACGTACCTGGTGGTGGAGTCTGGGTTATGCAGTGGGCAACCTCTCCTATGACCTTGATTCGGAAACCCCTGATAGAGTAAACAGGGTATCGGGAGTGCAGGGAGGCACGAGGGTCGGACTGGGTCACTGGTGATGATGTGTGGGTCCGTGAGAAGCTCATGCAAGCAGAAGCGTAGTGATACAGGCTGGGTCAGTAACAGGCTGGTGGTGGAGCAGTACAGAAGGATCAGGCAGGAGAATAGTTTGGCACAGGCAGAGTTTGTTAACAGGCGGGCAGCAAAGTACAAGGGAGCAGGCAGGAGAGTGGTCGTGGAAGCCGAGGTCAGTGCAGGCGGAGATCAACAGAAGGGTCAAGACAAGCCGGGTCACAGGAACAGATAATCTGAGTAACAGGTCACTTTAGGAACACACAAACGCTGTAGAACGGACAGCACTTGCTTCCTAATGCTTAGGAGCGTGTGCAAACGCACACAAGCGCGTGCAAACGCGCACGGCACGCGCTACGTGCTCCCACGCATAGGCATTCCAATGGCCCGAGAAGGTTCCTTACAGGGATATAAAAAGAAATCCAAGGAATTGAGAATGGCAATCAGCAGTGTTCAAACTCTAATCAAGAAGTGGAAAATGAGGGGTTCTGTTGAAACCAAACCACGGTCAGGTTGACCAACTAAAATTTCAGCCACAACTGGGCTTTTTGCCAAGAAGAATGGGCAGCTTTACCATCTGAGAAGATAAAGAGCCTCATCCACAAATACCACAAAATAATTCAAACTAATGTTAAAGGGGGCAATACAGGGTATTAAGTTAAATTTTGGTCTCATCACTCCAAATGACTTTGTGCCAGAAGGTTTGAGACTTGTCTCTGTGCTGTTTGGCGTATTGTAAGTGGGACACTTTCTGGCATTTGCGTAGTAATGGCTTTCTTCTGGCGACTCCACCATGCAGCCTGTCTTTCTTCAAGTGCCTCCTTATTGTACATCTTGAAACAGCCACACCACATGTTTTCAGAGAGTCCTGTATTTCACCTGAAGTGAAGTGGTTTTTCTTTGCATCCCAAACAATTTTCCTGGCAGTTGTGGCTGAAAATTTAGTTGGTCTACCTGACCGTGGTTTGGTTTCAACAGAACCCCTTATTTTCCACTTCTTGATTAGAGTTTGAACACTGCTTATTGGCATTCTCAATTCCTTGGATATCTTTTTATAACCCTTTCCTGTTTTATACAGTTCAACTACCTTTTCCCGCAGATCCTTTCCCCATGACTCAGAATCCAGAATTGTCAGTGCAGCACTGGCTGAAAGATGCAAGGGTCTGTCAGGAGTCCAGAAACTCATTGACCTTTTATACACACACACTAATTACAAGCAAGCAGATCAGAAGTGAGGATGGTTACCTTTAATAGCCATGCAAAACCCCTTTGTGTTAACTTGTGTGCATGCTATTAGGCCAAAATCACCAGGGTATGTAAACTTTTGATAAGGGTCATTTGGGTAGTTTCTGGTGTCAATATGATTTAAAACGTTTAAACACAGTTGATTGATAATAAATGGCTTCAGTCAAACACTAACCATGAGTGAAAGAAATACTTTTGTGTCATCATTCATATTCTCTGAAAAATGGCCAAGAAATCATATATTCTGCCAGGGTATGTAAATTTATGAGTACAACTGTAGTTCTACTTTAATGTATTATCTACATTAAGGTAAAAAAACTGTGTATCTTAAAGGATGAACCGGCACCCATGCTTGATATGGAATAAAGTAATTGCATCCAGTCTTCAGAGTGCCGGTTCCTCCTTTAAGATACACAGTTATTGAATGCGGAGGATTGGAAGGCTTCCGAGAGCCAGAGCACCTGAATTGCTGGCCTAGGAAGGCTATGCCTCTCAATCTATGAGTAGCTGTGAAGTCAGAGCGGTGCTTTCCATGTGGATCTATTAAGGTAAAAAACGTTCTGCATGCAACTTCCCCCTCCAACTGCCCCAATACTTACCTGAGACGGATCTCAATCCAGCAATGTGCATGAGACCTAAGGCTCTCTAAGTTCTGTGTTTCCTCATTGACTCAGAGGCAGCGGTGGGTGTCATTGGCTCCCACTGTTGTCAATTACAGCCAGTGAGGAGGGAGCAGATGGCGGAGCTGAGCCCCCCTCTGTGTATCTTATGGACTCACAGAGGCAGCTCTGGAGTGAGCATGCATGCACACCCCCATAGCAAGCAGGTAAGTACAAAATGTTTGTTATTTAAAAAAAAATAATAAATAAACTTTTCAATCACTTTAATAAGCCCATTTAAACTGCTTCCAGGTATGTTGGTGTCACTTGGGTTTAGGTACAGGGTTGGTCATCACTGGTCATCACTGGAGCAGGGCAGAGAGACCCAAACAATACAAAAAAATATTGCAGAGTCAGACATTGATGAAAGTGTCTATGTGATAGTTTTTGCATATTCTTTGGCAGAGCTCTTACTGTGGAAAAGGCTATTGAACAAGTTGTTGTTTAAATCGAATTGCGTATTGCTTCCCTAATGTCTCCACCTTCACAAGCATGGCTTGAGATTGTGTAAGCTTTAACTTTATGTGCCTGTGTATTTTTTCAACCCAACTTATGTAACAAAGATAGGCTATGACCCAAGGTTTTTGAATGTGCATTTACTGTAGACATGAACACTGATTTGATATGAGTATGTACTGAATGTGTAGGAAAAACTCTTTTGGAGATTAGAACATCTGCCATCTGATAGCTGTGGGTTATTTTCTGTATTCTGCACAACACAAAACAGTGTTAATATAGTAACATAGATTTGATAAACTGATTAGATTGCTCATTGTTCAGATGTCTTATGTGATACATTGCATTTGGCTACAAAAAAAAAAAACTCCTACAAAAACAGTTTCATTTTTTTGTGTTGAAATGCAGAATAACAAAGTGTTTCAGTTTCTTAAAAGTGGTCCTCTGTGACCTTAGTCTGGAGAGAAAATAGGGACGAAAGAAAGAAAAAAAAAGAAAATTACACTCCTAAGGCTAATATGTCAGTCTATGTAGGAATAAAATGTGTCACCATTTTACATTGTGATGCAAACAAGATCTCCCCATGATACACTAGCAATTTATCATAATGGCCCATGAAGTCCTTTTTATTAAACATGAAGCTAGTTGAATTATTGCCAGTCCAAATCAAGGTATGTATTCCTCTGAGACTTTTGCAGTTTAGAGTTTTAATGTATTTCACATTGACGTTTGAAGTGCTATTTGGGTGTTAATTGCTCTGTCCCTTACAATCTCAGCCACCCTCACTAAAACTGACCTATTTTCAAAGTGAGTTCAATGTTACATGCTGGAATACAAGCAATAACTTAAGTAACTGTGACCATTCTGCAATACCTAACATTATCACATTAAGGTACTCATGGATAGGCTGACTTTTTGGCAGAATGTATTGATTTTAGTCCTTCTGTGGCAAACATCTGTTTGCACATGGACCTTTACCAACTTTCAAGGCCAAGTAATATCTATACTGCTGCTAAGGATAATAGGCTATGGTAAAGGATAGCATTGATGTGTGTGTACATGTGGGTCATATTTATAAAGTGGACACCACCTTCAGAGCGGAAGGCAGAGGGTGTAAGATGAGTGTTCTGGGTTGCCAGGGAGCCTGCCAATCATGTGTGTAAAATTTCTTCTGTTCTCCCCTACATGATATGGGGGATCGCCCTTCTCATTAACCATAAAAGACTTGATTGTCATAAGTGATGTTTGAAAATGATACATTACTTGCTAATATTGGGTCATACTGTATATGACAAATGTAGTGGAACTTAAAAATATTATTCCTGTATGACCGGTCACTTCTTTTTTAAAGTAGAACTTTAGGCAAAACATTTTTCTTCACTTTGGATAGAGTAAAGGAGGGTTATAACCTCTGTAAGGTTAATTTTTGCCATCTTTGTCCCATTGAGGAGATTTCCCTTCACTTTCTGTCCCATAGCCAAACAGGAAGTGAGAGGTAATCCCTGTAAATTAAGGGAATCTCCTGGGGACCCACTGGTCACCAGAAATAGTGTTCTTATTGGAAAATTTCCCCTCTATTACTTTTCCGGGGACAACTCAAAATTTGGGATTTTCTTTTATTTTCACTTTCAATGATAATAGTAAACAGGACAAATAGAGAGGTTGAATCTCCTTAACGGGGACACAGACAGCAATAAAAACCAACAGGTGTTATAATCCATCTCCACTCTATCAAAAAAAAAGTTTTGCCTTTAGTTATACTGTAAGTATATTTTTGCTGAATAACACTGTCCAGAGAATGAAAGCTGGAAAATGAAAGGGGTAGGCACAGACACACAACTTTAGAGAGTGCCAGCGTTGCTTTCCATAATGCAATAACACATTTAGACCACAGTGCCTATTCCATAGAAAGGTCTCTGTGTTTCTTGTTTAGGCACTTTCTGTTGTAGGTTGTCCCAATCATGCTCCTGTGTTGTCATTCTGTCACACAGGCTTCTCATTGAGATTGCAAGAGTCTGTTTCAACATATTACATACACATGGTCCACTGTTGTCATTATATAAAAAACTGTCCTGAGAAATGGCTAGAGAATTTGACAATGCCCCCTTTTAGCTACTCTCTCCAGTATTTAAAGAAAACAAAAACCCTTGTCTAAATGGTTCAAATATTTATTTGAATCAGTGGTTACGTGAGGCACAGGATCATGTACTGGAAAATTTCAGGGTGACCTCCAGTGGCGGCCGCTCCATTAGGGGCGACGCTCCCCTAATCCATGCGCCTGGCCCCTAATCTACATGCAGGGCTCTGGACGCATGGATTTCAATTTTTTTTTTGTTTTTTTTTAAGCACATGATTACAGCCTGAGGCTCTAATTGGCTTCAATAAAGGTTGGGCTTGGGGCACAGACAGAAATAAAACTGGACAGGCGTTCTAATCCCTCTCCACTCTATGTAAAACTAAGAAAAAAAAATTCCTTTAGTTATATTAACTGTCGGACCGACTGGGGGTGGGGGGTGGCTTGTGTTTTGTTTGCTGCCCCCCCCCCAAAAAATGAAGCACCAGCAGCCACTGATGACCTCATTGTTTTACTGCCAGTTAGACACCAGCATGTCCTCACAGGGTCCTGGAGACCACAGTAGTTGCATGGTGATGTCAGAAAGAAGAGTATTAATAAGCTGGGTCAGTGGTAGGCTTGGACTACAGTGGATGATCACCAGTACCATGGTGGGTGGATTCAGGTCATTTAGAAATAGAAAGTTTAAAAAAAAAAAAAAAAAGTAATGTATTGAAGTGGGGTGTTGGGTTACAGTTTTGTCCGGAGATGGGCTTTAAGGCAGTAAATGAATAAATATACATATGTTCAATTCTATTAAATGTATTGCAGACATTTTGTAGCTAAAAAAGCATACTATTTAAAATTTGGTAATTTAAGAAAAAAACATTTGTAAATAGTTCTTATTAATGTAATACAGGCAGACTAGGGACTACCCTACAAGGATCTATCTCAGCCTTTCTCAACCTTTTCAATACCGAGGAACCCTTGAAATAATTCTTCGGTCTTGGGGAACCCCTGCTAAAAATTAAAAATCTACAACTCATGATACATTAGTGTGATTGGTCAATGGGAATAATGCTCCTTACACTTGTGGTCATTGGGAAGAATTACCCCCTTACAGATAGCTAAAAAGATCAATGGTATCATTGGGAATTTATCTGAGAGGTAGAAATTGACCTTTGCTCAAGGTACCCCTAGCAACCTCTGGAGGAACCCTAGGGTTCCATGGAACCCTGGTTGAGAAACCCTGATCTATCTGATCAAAGATAGCAGGTAGAATCTGAGCAGTAGAAAAGCAATGCTGAGAATAGAAAATGCCTAGCAAGACTAGGCCTTTTACATTTTCAGTTTGTATATAAACGTGTTGCTATTTGCTGGACAGGAATTCCAGCAATGTAAGTTTTTACAATCCTTTTCTTTTTGTTACCATTCTTCCTTCTTCCTTCCAATAACAGGACAATATACATGTATGTGTATTATCACAGATACATGCTCTCTATCTGAACATGTCAGGGACATCCAATATTTTTTTTCATGCCACAACTGCCCTCTATTAAGTGTTGAGAATACCATTGTTGCATTTCAAATTGTCTCTATATGGGATTGCAATTTAATCAGCATTCTTCTCCCCTGGTTTATTGTCAACATTTATTCAAGTGACCTTGACAACATTTTGATGTCACATTGTGTTACACAGTGTGTATCGTGGGTAAAGAAAAGCTTAAGACAAAGGAGGATACAAGGAATAAGAAAATAACTCTTAATTCTTGCAATTGTTAGGCATGAGCTGGCTCAGAAGAACGCAGTTTGGGGAATTATTGAGAAATCGCTATAATATCCACTTACGTTTTGAACAACAGAAAATCTCTGGCTGCTGCATTCACTGACAGTACAATACTGATAAAACCTTTCTGTTCAGCTATTAATCCAGTATTCCATGCTTGGGCTGTCGACACAGAGGATTTAAGGAACAAAGGCATTGTAACACTGTGCTGTTTGTGTAGAAGGCGTTTGATGGAGCTGTGGAGATCTACTGTTATGGGAGCCAGGAAAGAGTTAGCTTCTGCTAGATGCCTTCGTCACTTTTAGGGATGAAACTTGGTAACTGGTAATGCCATCGAAAATGTAATGTTTCCTTTTGAAGTATTTATTACCTGGTAAGTAGACAACACAAGACTCTTCACATTGCTTCTGTATGTAATTTTTTGTCCACAAAGAGAACCATTGGAGGTGAATATATGGGGTATGGGTGTCCCATTAGCACCCAAACGCCAAAATGAAAGTAGGCATGGACTATCTTGGCACTAAAGGGTAACACAAGTGTACATTAGAAAATTTAAAATAATTTATTAAAGATGATAACATACAATAAAATCAAAAATACAACATTGGGTACAAACTCCAATGAGTTTTACATAAAGTGCCAAGAGTGATCCCCAACAGGGGTACCACCGGCCCTTAACAGGTGAGTTGTAGATGGTATCTGATAAACTCGACCAGTTTCGCGAGACTTCCGCTTCTTCAGGAGATTTAGCAGCATACAGCTATATTGTTTGAAAACTATATATACATAAAAAATGACAAAACATTAATATTCACAAAAGAAAAAAAAGGAACATTTTTGGTAAAACTGAGAAAAATCAAGGTATAAACTCACCCACGGTGATCACAGCCAACTTGGAGGGCCAAGAACACGCCCACTAAGTCCCGCAAAACCGGTCAAGTTTATCAGATACCATCTACAGCTCAATGTTGTATTTTTGATTTTATTGCATGTTTTTGTATGTTATCATCTTTAATAAATTGCTTTAAATTTTCTAATGTACACTTGTGTTACCCTTTAGTGCTGAGATAGTCCATGCCTACTTTCATTTTGGCGTTTGGGTGCTAATGGGACACCCATACCCCATACATTCACCTCCAATAGTCTCCTTCTGGATGATGGCACTCATTATAATTTATACCCTTTTTTTGCTTTTGGCTCATTTCCTATTCACAAAGAGAACCAGTAATCAATGGACACTTGTGGTGCAGTTACCTCTTGAGATTTGCTTTTTGTTTTCTTTGTATAGTACTACTCCCATAGAAGCAGCTGTATAGGATGGAATCCTCTGTTCATAGCCTCAACCTTCTCAAGAACCTCAGCCCCTTTGAGACACCAGGCTGAGTGTACAAACATACAGTATCACAGGTGTAGCGGTCCTATAGTGATAGGTGCATTTTTGTAGTGGGTTTTGTTAGAAAAGGTGAAATCTAGTCAGGCCTGAGGGTAAGTGCAGGCCTGAATGTTTTGATCTGGGCAGGGGAGTGGCCCAGGGAGGGCTGGAAATTGCAGGAATGAACACTCCTTGGATACTCCTCCCCTTTGCTTCTGGAAGGCTCTGTTAAAGGGGATAGATGAGGAGGTGTCACTTTCTGAAGTATGTTAAGGAGCCCTGACCAATTCCTATCCTGGGTTGGCAGGGGGCAGGCCCCCTTAAATACTGTGATCTGCCAAGCTGGGGGAGGAGAGTGTCGGGTGGAAGAGAGGGGAATGTAGCAGAGGTGCTGTGGAGGCCTCATCCGAGAGGGAGCCCCCAGTCTGGGGGAGGGGGGTGACCTTGAGGCTCGGGTGCAGCCAGGAGAGGAGTTGTCGTCCTGGAGCAGCGCAAGGGAGCAGCAGAGAGGGGCTACATTGAAGGCTCTATAAAGGATCCACCGGTGTTGGTGAGTGGCAGCCCCTGGGAGCTGGAGGAGAAGGCTGGAGCAGGCTGGGGAGAAGACAGTGGACAGTCTGTAGAAGATGGATGGGCTGGGAGTTGTAGTTCATCCAGGCCCAGTTAGCACCAAAGTACTTAGCTACATGATTGAGGGCCCGTGGCTTCACAACTGGGAGCCTGTTGCCCTTACCCACAACGGGTGGTCCGGAGTTCCTGCTGACAGTAGAGCAGGCCTCACCATGTGCTAGCTGTGGTGGAAGATAAAGTGTCATGGAGGCCTGATAAATTGCCTTTTAGGCCTGTAACAGCAAGTAGTGTGCAGGAGAGAGGAAGGACAAGAGTAATGGTCAGCAAGTGTGTGTGACAGAGGTGGCTGTCATAGGGGGGTACAGAGATGGCTGTCATGGGGGGGTCAACCGTTAGGTGTCGGTGGTGACATGGGGGGGTACTGTCGGTAGAGACATGGGGGGATACTGTCGGTGGAGACAGTGTGTGTGAACGACTGGTAATGAGAACAGGAAGGAGAGAGGACGTGTGATGAACGACAATGTCCGGATTTTCCGTTAAATAGTCCGGAGGTACTGTGAAATAGAAGGTGGTGTCGATCGTGTACCACTCCGGACGAGATGACAGTCGTCCTTGAGGCCTGGTGGGCAACACCCATTCCCGTTGTC
>BLSH010118531.1:973001-989282 GCA_018402905.1 Glandirana rugosa
ATACTATACCTGTTCAGTTCCATTTTGTTTTACAGCAGTCATTTTAAACTAGTTAAAAGTTTTGTATAGAAGTTCTCACACACATTTCTCACCAGATAAGCAAGTTTGAGCAAAACATGTTATTTCCCCGAAATGACGCTTATTTATCTGCTAGCCAAGGTCCATTCTCGTCATGTATTTTGACTAATTATTCCTGTTATGGTCTTCATTGCATTTGTTATGAGAAATGTTTCATCTTATGTATTTCTGATTAGCAGAAATAAACTATATAAACGGAGAAAATAAAAGCACTTATCAGATCTTTTCTGAACAACACCACTGCCTGTCTTGTGTTCTGTTCAACCGAATCGATCTCCGAGCTCGCTGAGACGAGGACCAACCCGGGCAGGGCTATCAGTCTATCTGACCTATGAAAAGGGTACCCCAACAGACTTGTTGAAAGGCAATGATGTCAATAGAAAAGAAAAGAGCAAAAAGAGGTGAGAGAACATATATTAACTATAAATTAAATTTGAGTACTGCTTTTAGTTCAGAGTTTAGTGAAATCAAAAATATTGTACACAAATATCTACCAATACTCTATGGTGATCAGATATGTGCTGATCTCTTAAGAGATGGGATAAACATAATACCGAAGCATGCTCCATCTTTAGGTAGCTATTTATCCCCTAGTCTTTTTCAAACATGTACAAAACAGTCCCCCACGTGGCTCCATTGCAGGGGCAACTTTCGGTGTGGTGGTAGAGATTGCCCCTGCTGTGGTCATATCTTTGGTGGTGATGTAGTCTGCTCGCATACAGCGAACAAACAACACAAGATTAAATCTTTTTTCAACTGCAATACGAAATATGTGGTCTATATTATCTCCTGTGGCATATGTCGTATCCAATATATTGGCCGTACAACCAGGCGGTTGAGGGACAGATTTTATGAACATATGTACAGTGAAGGGAAAGATAGAGAGAAATCCACTAATGTGGGATGACATTTTAGGGATGCCCATGGTGGAGACCTTAGAGCTTATTTTAAGCTGAGTTTGAGCTTAAGTTCTTATTTGTCTATATTTAGAGGAGTAGACAATGGTAAACATAATTTTGCTATGGGGGTTTTTGGACATATATGGTATCACACCATGGTATAAGTATACTCCTCTGTGAAAAGTTACTCTATGGATTTTATTTGCCTGATATAGTGGAGTTGACGGTCGGGTCTGAGATGGCGAGATTGTGCATGTGTGGGCATACTATAGAGTTGTATCTATTTATGCATAACAAAGTAACATGATTGGTGGGCTTGAAATTTGGTATTGGGTCCATCTATATATATATATACATATTCTTTGATTTATTGGAATGGCACACATGCATTTTTTCGTTTTATTGATCAGCGATCATGTTTTCCACATATAACAGTCCGGTTTGTCCAATCATGCAATTTATATAGTGGAATACTGGTGTATCATTATGTCAGGGTGCAAGTGATGAATGTAATTGAGTTTCAATTTGTTTATATATATCTATTTGTACCAAACCCTCCCTTTCTCGTCCACCATAGAACCATAGAAGCGAGTGACAGCAGGTGGGTGTGTGTCAATTATTTAAAAACTTTGGAATCGTAATTGACCGCACGGACACCTGGATTTGCTTACCCTATGAGACATATATATATATTTTTTTCACATATCTTTCTATGAATATATAATGTCTTTCTTGTGTCTTCTTTGTCTCTAATTTGTCTCATTTGTAGTTGAGAAAGATTTGTTATGTCATATGGATTACATTGGTGTCCATATGTTCTTTTTAAATTGACAGGTCCAATGCATTAATGTTTTTAATTGTATGGTCACGAGTTAATTTCGCTCAGCTGATTGGGTGGCGCTTTAGATGAGCCCCACCATAAGAAGCAGAGTAATAGCACTGTATCTTTGTAATGACTAGCTCGCTGTTGTCGAGTGAAAAGCGTCTACCTGTACTTGTACTTACCTGTACCTGCATATGCCTTTTTGGAATAAAATTGCAAGCTTCAAAAGTATCCTTGGAGTGCTAGGGTGTAAGCTGGCCGGATTTACACAGCTGCTTTTAACCAACATTATCACACTGCCAGAGTCAAGCAGCGCAGTGAGGGGTTTCCCGTCAATAGCAATCACACACATTTGCTTATCTATGCAACTTAGGCATTATGCTGTACATGCGACCTGTGAAAAAAGAGAAATGTGTCTCTTCATATAATCATTATCACATTGCAAGGGTTCATCATTCAGGGGACAATTGGCAGCAATATGTCCCAATGCATGGCAACGGTAGCACTGTATGTGTTCTATACCCAGTCCTCTCAAGGGTCCCCATGACCTTCCTGGCCAGTCTCCAGGTCTAAAGCCCATAGTCTCTTTAGCAGTCTTACCAAACTTCCCCATGCCCATGACACCTGGAACAGTCTTACTGCGTCCGTCAGGAGATCTTTCACCCCTAGACACACTGGACTGGGGCGCAGATGGGCGTAACAAGTCCTCCGCAGCAGTGTATCTCTCTGCACGAGGTTCACCAATTGGTTGGCAGTTTTTGGGTCCCCATGACTGACCCACTTCCTCGAAGCAGCAGGGAGCGCACGCAGATAACGGTCCATGACCACTTTCTCCACAATCTGGGGGCCTGGCAAGGTCTCAGGTTGCAACCAGCGGCAGCCGGTCAATAAGGGGCGCTTGGGCACCGCCTCCCCCCCTCACTGACAAGAAGATAAAAAAAAAAGTCAGCCCAACCCCCTGCAGGAGGCGCTGCTATATTGAATTTTTTTTTCCTCGGCTCCTTGCTGTCTGCTGACCGCAAGTAGTGAGCCGATTGGTGAGTCATAAAAGACTATGTATATGCATTGAACAGGCGCACACACATAGTCTAATTGGCTGCCCTGGGCCAGTGACTCACTGTCATTGGATGCGGTGGGTGGGGGCGGGACTGTGGCAGACGTGCTGGCTGCGTGATTACTTGCTCAGGTGCAGCACTCCGCCGGGTTTCAGTCCTGACTCCCACGCAGACTGTCCACAGGGTCAGTACCTGGGGCTCTGTATACCCCTATCTGGTGCTATGTATACTCCTATCTGGTGCTTTGTATACTCCTATCTGGTAATCTGTATACTCCTATCTGGTGATCTGTATACTCCTATCTGGTGATCTGTATACTGCTATCTGGTGCTATGTATACCCCTATCCAGTGCTATGTATACCCCTATCTGGGGCACTGTATACCCCTATCTGGTGATATGCATATTCCTATCTGGTGCGATGTATACTCCTATCTGGTGCTATGTATACCCCTATCTGGTGCTCTTTATACCCCTATCTGGTGCTCTGTATACCCCTATCTGGTGCTCTGTATACTCCTATCTGGTGCTCTGTATACTCCTATCTGGTGCTATGTATATTCCTACCTGGTGTTTAGTATACTGCTATCTGGTGCTCTGTATACCCCTATCTGGTGCTATGTATACCCAGGGCCATCTTTAATATTGATTGGACCCTGGGCAAACATTTTCTTGAGCCCCCCCCCCATGCAATTTTGCTGTCCATGCAAAAAATAGCGGCTAGACTCCAAATCAGTTTACTGAATCAAATCAGGCAGCAATTGCAATTGATTGCCAGAGGTACAATGTATCATTACCACTCACTCACTGGCTGCTAGAGGTTATAGCACACATTATGGCTCACTGATTATTTGCTAGATGTTACAACACATTACTTCTGCTTGTTGATTGGTTGCTAGACATTACTGTACATCAATACTGCTCACTAATGGGTTGCTAGAGGTTACTGGATATCCTTACCACTCACAAATTGGTTGTTAGAGGTTGCTGCACATTATTACTGCTCACTGATTGGTTGCTAGAGGTTACTGCATATCCTCACTGGTCAATAAGTGGTTGCAAGAGGTTAGTGCACATCATTACTGCTCACTGATTGGTTGCTAAAAGTTATAGCACATCATCTCCTCACTGCCTGCACACCATGGACTGGGGAGGTGAGGGGACTCATCAATAGAAAGAAAACTCCTAGGGATCCTAGGGCTCCTGGAATCAGTGGCAATGCTGGGAAAGGGGTGGTGTGATTAGTGGCAATGCTGGGGGTGGATGGGATCAGTAGCAGTGGTGGGGGGATGTGATTAGTTAGGAGGCAATACACTGTGGCAAATTCTGAATAATGTAGAGCAAAGCTGGAAATCTTTGGCAAGTATATAGTGGGGGATTCTACACTGACCTCCAATGTAATGAGAAATTTACAATAACCACCAATGTGAGGGGGAATTTACACTGATCACCAATGTGAGGGGGGCAGGGGTTGCACTGATCACCATGTAAAGGGGGATTTTACTCCACCCACCAATATAAAGAGGGATTTCTACACTGACACCAATGTAATAGGAGCATTTACACCAACCACCAGAGTAAGGGGGAATATACACATTGACCTCCATGTAAGGTGACACCACTACACTGACCACCAATGTAAAGGGGGGTTTACACTAACCACCATTGTAAGGGCAATTCTGCACTTACCACCAATTAAAGGGAAATGTACACTGATAACCAATGTAATGGGGGATTTTACATCAACAACCAATAAAGGGAGTTAACACTAACACTACTGCTACATCTAAACTTCTTAGTCTTACTTCCTCATTTGACCTGAAGCAATGGGCACAGGCTTCTACTCACACTGATGGAAACACCCTCGACCTTGTCTTCTTCTATCTATGCGCTCCATGCAACTTTTCCAACAAAAGTTGGAAAAGTTCCCTGGGCCGGCTGATAGCCTCCCACTGCTTTCAATATCATTTCTACGCTGACGATACCCAAATCTACCTCTACAAACCGTTCAGCGTCTGCCACCCCTCTCTGCCAATCCCTCCATTGGATGCCACTAGGCCAACAAATTAAGTTCAAAATACTAACAATGAGCTACAAAGCCATCCACAACTCTGCTCCCAGCTACATCACCAACCTAGTCTCAAAATACCAACCCAATCGTCCTCTTCGCTCCTCTCAAGACCTCCTGCTCTCCAGCTCCCTCATCACCTCCTCTCATACTCACCTCCAAGAGCCGCTCCCATCCTCTGGAACTCCCTACCCCAATCTGTCAGACTATCCCCAAATCTATCCACCTTTAGGCGATCCCTGAAAACGTTTCTCTTCAGGGAATCCTATCCTGCCACCACCTAACAACTGCACTTTTTTTCTCAATCAACCCATCCCCTACAGTTATTGCCCTTTCGTATCATTTAACCCTCCCTCCTAGATTGTAAGCTCTACCGAGCAGGGCCCTCTGATTCCTCCTGTATTGAATTGTATTGTATTGTACTGTCTGCCCTAATATTGTAAAGCGCTGCACAAACTGCCGGCGCTATATAAATCCTGTATAATAATAATAATAAAAATAATAATAATAAATGGGGATTTCTACACTGGCCACCAATGTAAGGGGGAATTTACACTCACCACCAATTTAAAGGGGGCTTCTACATGGACCAATGTAAGGGAAAATTCAAAACTGACCACATATGCAAGTTTGGATTTTTTTTACCGATTACCAATAAAAAGAGGAGTTTCTACACTGGCCACCAGCATATATTTTGAAGGGAATGGTGATGTATACTTGGAGAGAAGAGGAATAATTGCTAATGGCTCCCGATCTGTTCCGAGATTAACTCGCAATCGGGACACGATATACCTTTTAAAGTTTGCATTCATGGAAGTGGAAAAAATGGTGGAAGTCTCGTACATTGGCAACTTATGAGTGTAGTCACCAAAACATACGAGAAATAAGGATTAGATACTACACAAGGTTAATGTAAATTCAGACAACAATGATAGACAATCTGGTGCCCAATGAATAGGCAAAGAATGAGGAGTGGGACCCTCACGCCCTATTAATAAAGGCATTGATGTCCCACTCCACATTCATGCCATAAGGATAATAAAAGCGTAGCTCATATATCCAATATGTCTCCAATCTGGACACCCCACATTTCAATGAGCCACCCCGCCATGGAGCTACATAATGGTCGATGGCTATAAACTTGGTTCCTTTGAGATCTTTATTGTGATAGCGAGTATGATGTTTCACTACACTGTGCTTCACCGTTCCCCCAATTATATTAGTAATATGTTCTGTTACTCTTGTGGCAAAGCTGTGTGTGGTACAACCCACATAGTGCTTGCCACAGGGGCAGGTCAATAAATATACCACATTGGTAGTGGCACAGGTGATAAACGGCTTGATATGATATAGCTGTTGTGTAACATTGGAAGAAAAGTATAGGACCTTCCTTGTCCCCAAAGAGTTACAGTGACAAACTTTTCATTTTTTTCAGGGAAAATAACCCTTTAAGTTGTGAAAAAAGTTTGGCCTGATATGTGGGTTAATGATGTTTGGAGCTACCCTTAATTGGAGAGATGGGGCTCCCCTATATACTGCATCAGCCTTAGGTGGCAGTATAGGTCCCAAAACCCTATCATTCTTAAGGATATTCCAGTGCTTATTGATGATTTGCCTTATCTGACAATGTTGTATGGAGAAAGACGTAAACAGGAACCATTTGGAGTTTTTATTGCAAATGGCATTGCGTTGAGGATTATTCACCTAAACCATTACACAGAGCAGGTACTGTAAGTATAACATATTTGTTATTTTACCAAAAAAAAACGGAAACCTTTAATATCACTTTAACTTCTGTTCTAATAGGCAGCCATCAAAGAATGATTCCAGCTGTGATGTGATGCATAGTACTCTGAGAGTTTCATCGTCATTGCTATATGGCAAGTAGTGTTGGGTGAACGGTTCGGCTCGAGCATGAATTCAGCCCGAACATTGGCTTTTCGACCATTCAGTAAACACCTGAATAGTTGAGGCATTCGCCCTCTTGTTTTTGGCCCGCCGAGCACCCCACAATGCACTGCGCGCCGCACAGGGCATTAGAAGCCCTGATTGCCTAAAACAATGAAGTATTTGCCCAATCAGGCACAGAACACTGTCAGAGCCATGATTGGAGAAAGTAATGAAGACTGGGCCCAATCATGGCTCATTGCTCATAGAAAGAGCTCTGAAAAGGGCTCTGTTCATTGCTACTAGCGTAGCGAGTTCGTATGCTATAGTGTGCTATTGTGATTCTATTGTGAGTATAGAGTGTAAGCGTAGTGTGAATATAGCGATAGTGCAGCATGAGTGTAGTGCGACCATTCATTTTTACTTTAGTGTCAGTTTAGTGTGAATATAGTGCAGTGTGAGTGTAGTGCGACCATTCATTTTTACTATAGTGTCAGTTTAGTGTTTCAGGGAAGGTTACCTGCAGTATATTGAGGTGTGTCAGTGTAGAGTGTCAGGGCAGTTTTACTGCAGTATAGTAGTTCGTCAGGGCACTTTTACTGCAGTATAGTTGTGCGTCAGAGCACTTTTACTGCAGTATATTGAAGTGCGTTAGTCACGTTTACTGCAGTATATTGAAGTGCATTAATGCATGTTTACTGCAATATATTGAAGTGCGTTAGTGCACTTTTACTGACGTATATTGAAGTGCGTAAGAGCATGTTTACTGCAGTATATTGAAGTGCGTTAGTGCACTTTTATGGCAGTATATTGAAGTGCATTAGTGCAGTTTTATTGCAGTATATTGAATTTGGTTAGTGCAGTTTTACTGCAGTATATTGAATTGCATCAGTGCACTTTTACTGCAGTATATTGAAGAGCGTTAGTGCACTTTTACTGCAGTATATTGAAGTGCGTTAGTGCACTATTATGGCAGTATATTGAAGTGCATTAGTTCAGTTTTACTGCGGTATATTGAAGTGCGTTAGTGCAGTTTTACTGCAATATATTGTAGTTTGTCAGTGGAGTGTGTCTGTGTAGTGAGTACTCAAGTTATAGTGCACCAAACCCCACTTTCCATTGATTAAAGTTCATCCAAGTACACATTTCCCTTTCTCTATTACATTTCGATGAAAAGCCCTGCAGCGTCTGTGTCCACAGAATTTAGTTTTTACTGAATTTTGATAAATCCGGCAATTCGGACGAATTCCGAATTTTGAATTTCCTCCGAATTTTCGTTTTTCTGAATCACGGTAATTCGGCAATTGCGGTAATTGTGGTAATTCGGAAATTTGAGGTAATTTGGCAATTGCAGTAATTGCGGTAATTCGGAAATTTGCAGTAATTCAGCAATTGCAGTAGTTTTGGAGATGTGGAAATTTGCGTAATTCGGCAATTGCGGTAATTCAGAAATTCGGCAAACAGCCAGGAATCCAAAATTCGGAAATCCGAAAATTAGAAAATAACAAAGAACATTTGAAATAATAACTAACTAATAAATAACTATTACATTATAGATATTGGAATTTCCTTGAAAATATGGCTGTTAGTGATAAATTTCATATTTAAGTTCACTAACAGCCAAATTTTCAAGGAAATTCCAATACCTATAATTTAATAGTTATTTATTATTATTTCAAATGTTCTTTCTTGTTTCCTAATTTCCTCATTTCAGAAATTCGGAAATAAGAAAGAACATTTGAAATAATAATAATAAATATTAAGGAATTTCCTTACAAATTAGGCTGTTAGTGAACTTAAATATGACATTTATCACTAACAGCCATATTTTCAAGAAAATTCCAATACCTATAATTTAATAGTTATTTATTATTATTTCAAATGTTCAAATTTTGGGAATACAGAAATAAGGAAGAACATTTGAAATAATAGCATATTATATTTTATAATAAGTTATGATAATAAATTAATAACTTATCATTTCAAATGCTCTTTCTTATTTCCAAATTCATGAAATTCGGAAATAAGAAAGAACACTTGAAATAATAATAACTTATTATAATTTATAATAAGTTAAAATAATAAATTAATAACTTATTATTTCAAATATTCTTTCTTCTTTCCAAATTTACGAAATTTGGAAAGAAGAAAGAACATTTGAAATAATAATAACTTAATATAATTTATAATACATTATAATAATAAATGAATAACTTGTTATTTCAAATGTTCTTTCTTATTTTCAAATTTCTGAAATATGGAAATTCGGAAATAAGAAAGAACATTTGAAATAATAATAAATATCTATTAAATTATAGGTATTGGAATTTCCTTGAAAGTATGGCTGTTAGTGATAAATTTCATATTTTATCCTCCTCATCCTCTGTCAATCAAGCAGAGACTGATGCGCAGTCCACCGCAGCTGCCAGAGTGACTTATTCTGCCTCCTTGTAGACTGCTACTCCTGCCATAGCCCCAGCATCATGCATGGAAGAGTCAGCTGAGTTATTTGAACACAGCGTCTGTCATGTGCTCCTTGACGATGCACAGACATTACTTGATTCTGATGTTGGTTCTCAGGTTGAGGAAGGTAGGAACATGAGCCTACAGAGAGGGGAGGACACTGGTAAACAACAAATTGGCAGTCATGTTCCCCCAGCCTCAGCTTATTGCCAAGTTGGTTTCTGTGATGATGAGGATGGAGGGGATGATGATGATGAGGTCACTGACGGGACTTAGGTGCCAGATAGAGCAGAGGGG
Source organism: Glandirana rugosa (assembly GCA_018402905.1). Lineage (NCBI taxonomy): Eukaryota > Metazoa > Chordata > Amphibia > Anura > Ranidae > Glandirana > Glandirana rugosa. The sequence continues at coordinate 982,571 of BLSH010118531.1, forward strand.
GAAAGTGAGGGTGAGGCACAACCCCAATAAGCAGCCATCATGGAAGAGTAGAGAGGACAGCCACCCTATTCCATCACATTGTGGAGCTGTTATCTCCCCATCCACTTCCCACAGCTCAGTTGTCTGCAGCCGATCACACTGTTGCAGTTTGCAAATAAGAAGATTAAGCATAGTAGATTAAGCATAGTAAATACACCAGCCATTTGGGTACCACATGCTTGACAAGGCATTTAACCACTGCAGCCCCAGAAGGATTTGCCCCCTTAATGACTAGGCCCATTTTTGCAATACAGCACTATGTCATTTTAACTGACAATTGCGCGGTCATGCAGTGCTGTACCCAAACAAAACTGATGTTCTTTTTTCCCCCACAAATAGAGCTTTCTTTTGGTGGTATTTGACCACCTCTGCGTTTTTTATATTTTGCGCTATAAACAAAAAAAGACAGACAATTTTGAAAAAATATCTTTTTTACTTTCTATTATAATACATATCCAAAAAAATATATAAAAAAAATGTATTCATCAGTTTAGGCCAATATGTTTTTTTCTACATAATTTTGGTAAAAAAATCACAATAGGCGTATATTGATTGGTTTGTGCAAAAGTTATAGCGTCTACATAATACGGGATAGATTTATGGACTTTTATTTCTTTATTTATTCTTTATAATGATAATGGCGATGATCTGCAATTTTTAGCGGGACTGTGACATTGCTGCGACCAAATCTAACCCCAAATGAGACTTTTTGGGGACCAGTGATATTTTTACATTGATCAGTGCTATAAAAATGTATAGATCAATATAAAAATGACACTGGCAGGGAAGGGGTTAACACTAGGGGTGATCAAGGGGTTAACTGTGTTCCCTCAGCGTGTTCTAACTGTAAGGGGATGGGCTGCCAGGGACATGACAGAGATCACTGTTCCCGATGACTGATCTCTGTCATGTCCCCTGTCAAAACAGGGATCTGCCGTATTTACATTGGAAGATCCCCATTCTGCCTCTGCACAGAGCGATCGTGGGTCGCCGGCGGACTTCGAGTCCAGTTTGCGCAGGAGAGCCGACCTGTTGCAGTATATCTGCGTGAGCAGGTCAGCAAGTGGTTAACCTCCCAACGCTCAGCCCATTGGCAGAGCACCTGAAAGACACACGAAAGGGACGCAATTCTGCTCCTCCTCACACCTCACCTTTCAGGTCTACCCTCGCTATATCTCATGACCTCTCAGCAGCCTCTACTTACAGGGATGATGGTATAGCAAAGGGTGTCACAGATCCTTGCAACACGTCTGCCAGCAGCACACCACCAGCTGTAGACTATAGCAGGCAAATTTCCCTGCCCCAGGTGTGGCAGTGAAAAAAAATCGTCATTGCCACCCACATGCACAGTATCTACATTCAAGCTTGTCAAAGCTGTTGGCTTTACAACTCCTGCCTTTCCATCTGGTGGATTCTGCCCCCTTCTGTGATTTTGCAGAATGTGCTTTACCACAATGGCAGGTTCCCAGTCGCTATTTCTTTGCACGTAAGGCCATTCCAGTTCTGTACCATCACATGGAAGGCAATATTGTGGCATCGTTGGGCAAGGCAGTCAGCCGCAAGGTCCACATTACTGCTGACATGTGGTGCAGCAAGCATGGTCAAGGAGGATATATTTAATTCACAGCACACTGGGTAACTGCTTGCAACTCAGAAGAATGCAGGACAGGGCTCAGTGCTGCAGCTTGTTGTGCCGCCACATCTCCATACAGCTAGTGGTGATGATGCAAGGTTTGTCAGCTCCAAACCCTCCTCCTCCAAGCCCTCCTCTGCTGAATTGTCCTATGAACCACCAGTACCATCTAAACGTTCAAGGGGCTATTCAATGAGTCAGGCTAAAAAGTGACATGCAATGCTTCAGCTGGTCTGTGTAGGGAACAGGAGCCACACTGGAGCAGAGATTCTTTCAGCTCTGCAGGGGCAGGCTGAGAGGTGGTTCTATGCCAGTTGGAGCCAGGAATGGTGGTGTGCTATAATGGCACTAACCTCCTGTCCGCCCTTAGAGAAGGAAAGTTGACACATGTGCCATGCCTGGCACATGTCCTCAATTTGGTGGTGCGGCATTTCTTAAACAGGTACCCACGGTTGGAAGATCTGCTAAAGCAGACCAGAAGAGTCTGTAGCCATTTCAGGTGGTCATACACGGCCAGTGTTTCCATTGGCTGAAATTTAGCAGGAATTCCACCTGCCCGTAATCCACCTGATTTGTGACATGCCTACCAGGTGGAACTCGACTTTGGCAATGCTGCAGTGGCTGCACATGCAGCAGAGGGCCATCTGTGTCAATATAGCACAACGACAGGCTCAGGCCAGCTTGACTTTTTTTTCCCCATGCCAGTGGCTGCTGATATATATTGCATGCACTGTACTGTCACACTTTGATGAAGGCCACAAGGATGGTGAGCCGTGACAATGCATGCATCAGTGACACAATCCCTGTTGTGTTCCTGCTGGAGTAGACTATGTGTGGCATTATGGACAGGGCATTCACAGCAGAGCAGCAAGAGGAATAGGAGGACTTCCTTTCCTCTCAAAGCCTGCTTTATGCAGACACCATTCTTGCAACACCACAGAACACACACGAGGAGGAGGAGGAAAAGAAGGAAGAGGAGTAGTATTCTGGCAGTTTTTGAGGCATTGAAGCAGAGGAAGACATACTGTATGTCAAACCTTAAGAGATTGTTTTCTGTCCCCAGAACCCTTGGGAGTAGTACATGGCTGGGAGGAAGCAGTTCCAGATACTGTAATCCTCAGTGACACCGAACTTGCGGGGCATGGGCTACCTCGTTCTTCAAAGCCTGTGAAAGGTCTCAAGAATTTGTGACATAGTAGGATCACTATTGGTTAGCAACTCTCCTTGACCACCGTTACAGGGGGAAAGTCTCAGAACTCATCCCATCCTCACAGATGGAGCAGGGGATGATATATCTTGAGGGCACCTTAAAGAGGTGTTTATGTAATGCCTTTCCAGATCTGCTAGATTACAGTCTCATGGAAATGCTAGTTTTGAGGCTTATTTTGGTCAAGAGAGGAGCAGTGGATAAGAGGGCTGCCTCAGTGATGCATTTCAAAATTTTTTTAGTCCTCGGAGCCCAGCTGTCAGCTTCCACATCCCATTAGCAGTGTCTGCATCATATGGTGGGAGGCTATCTAGGGGCAAAAATAGACATAGAGAGCTTTCCAGTTGACGATCCACTTTCTTTCTGAATGGATATTCAGTGCTGCCGGTGGTTTTGTGACAGATAAAAGAGCACGTCTGTGCACAGACTTCATTGACTGGCTGACATTTGTCAAAATGAATAATTCCTGGATTAGCAGCAGCTAACAAGCCCCTGATGCCTATGTTGCCAATTAAGTGTTTTTGAGATATGGAATCTGTGCAAGGCTGTCTAGGCTGCCTAGCTTTGTGGGTGTTTTTATTGTGAAGAAATGTATTGGTATAGGTTTCATGGGTACAATTAACACCCAAGGACCATTTTTTTCCCCACCTGTTTGACAGGTGCATATAATTTCCATTTTTGACAGCAAGGCCAATTCCTGCCTTTATCAAGAGTGCCTCTATAGGGTGTGAGGGATTAGCTCTTGTGGGGATCAGCTTCCCTGGGATGAAGACAATTCAGACAGCAGTTCCTTAACCACTTCACCCCCGGAAGGATTTCCCATGTTAGGACCAGAGCACTGCGTCGCTTTAACTGACAATTGCGCAGTCGTGCTACGTTGTACCCAAACAAAATTTGCGTCCTTTCTTTCCCACAAATAGAGATTTCTTTTGGTGGTATTTCATAACCTCTGCGTCATTTCTGATCAAAAAAAGAGAGCGAGAATTTTGCAAAGAAAAAAAACAATATTTCTTACTTTTTGCTAAAATACATATCCAAAAAAAAAATATATAAAAAAAACAAATATATTCATCAGTTTTGGCCGATTTATATTCTTCCTCATATTTTTGGTAAAAAGAAAATCGCAATCGGCGTTTATTGATTGGTTTGCGCAAAAGTTGCCGTGTTTACAAACTATTAATTTCTGGCATTTTTACTTTTTTCTTTCTACTAGTAATAGCGGCAATCTACGATTTTTATCGGGACTTTGATATTGTCGTGGACCTGTCTGACATTTTTGACACTTTTTTGGGACCAATGACATTTATACATAGTTACATAGTAAACGAGGCTGAAAAAAAGACACAAGTCCATCAAGTCCAACCTATGTGTGTGTTTTTAATATCAGTATTAAAATGTATACCCCGCAATGTTGTGGTCCCTTAGGTGTGCATCTAATAGTTTTTTGAAATTTTCTAGACTCCCAGCAGAGACTACTGCTTGTGGAAGAGAATTCCACATCCTCACTGCTCCCTTGCCCAGAATAGTTTTGTACCTTCTGTGGGGTCACCGGTACAGTATTTGTACATTGAAATCATATCCCCTCTCAAGCGTCTCTTCTCCAGAGAGAATAAGTTCAGTGCTTGTAATCTTTCCTCATAAATTAGGCCCTCCAATCCCTTAATCAGCTTTGTGGCCCTTCTCTGTACCCTTTCCAATACCAGGACATCCTTCCTGAGGACTGGTGCCCAGAACTGGACGGCATACTCCAGGTGCGGACTCACCAGAGATTTGTATAGTGGGAGAATTATTGTTTTATCCCTGGAGTTGATCCCTTTCTTGATGCATGCCAACACTTTGTTAGCTTTGTTTGCAGCAGCTTGGCATTGCATGCCACTGCTGAGCCTGTTCTGCACCAGGACCCCTAGGTCTTTTTCCATTCTAGATTCCCCCAGAGGCTCTCCCCCTAGTGAGTAGTTTGCTTTTTTGTTCTTGGCACCCAAATGCATTATCTTACATTTTTCTACGTTAAATCTCATCTGCCACTTGTCTGCCCACCCCATTAATTTATTCAGATCTTCTTGCAAGGTTTCCACATCCTGTGGAGAGTTTATTGCTCTGCTTAGCTTGGTATCATCCGCAAATATTGAGACTGAGCTCTTCACCCCGTCCTCCAAGCCGTTTATGAATAAATTGAATAGGATTGGTCCCAGGATAGAACCTTGGGGAACTCCACTTTCTACACCAGACCATTCTGAGTACTCCCCATTTATCACCACCCTCTGGACTTGCCCTTGTAGCCAATTTTTAATCCAGGTGCTCACCCCTTGATCCATGTTGAGGGACCTGAGTTTGTACAGTAAACGTTTATGGGGAACTGTATCAAATGCTTTCGCAAAATCCAGATACACCACGTCTACAGGCCTTCCCTTATATAGATGGCAGCTCACCTCCTCATAGAAGGTTAAAAGATTGGTTTGGCAAGAACGATCCTTCATGAACCCATGTTGATTACCGCTAATGATACCGTTCTAGTTACAATAATCTTGTATGTAATCCCTTATTATTCCCTCCAAGAGCTTGCAAATTATTGATGTTAAGCTAACTGGTCTGTAATTCCCAGGGATATAGCTTGGTCCTTTTTTATATATTGGTACTACATTGGCTTTCTTCCAATCAGCTGGTATCATACCAGTCAGAAAACTGCTCTTAAAGATTAGGTACAAGGGTCTGGAAATGACTTGGCTAAGTTCCTTAAGGACCCTCGGGTGTAAGCCATCTGGTCCCGGTGACTTATTAGTGTTTAGTTTTTCAAGCCTATTTCTGATTTTATCCTCAGTCAGCCATGAGGGTACTTCCTGTGACATGCCGTGAGGATCAGCATAGTAGTTCTGAATAATTGAGCCCCCGGTTTCCTTTGTGAATACCGAGGAGAAAAATGAGTTTAACACCTTTGCCATTTCTCCATCCTTTGCAACCAGATTACCTTCATCATTCTTTATGGGGCCAATATGATCTGACCTCCCTCTCTTACTGTTTATATACTTAAGGAATTTCTTGGGATTCCTTTTACTCTCCTCTGCTATGTGTCTTTCATGTTCTATCTTAGCTGCTCTGATTGCTCCTTTGCATTCCTTATTGCGTGTTTTATAGATATGAAAATCTGATATGGTTCCCTCAGTCTTGTATTTTTTGAAGGCCTTCTCCTATGCTTTTATGTGTGCCTTTACGTTGGCGTTAAGCCATCCTGGTCTTTGGTTAGCCCTTTTAAATGTATTCCCCGTTGGGATACACTGGCTAATAGCTTTGTTTAGTGTGTTCTTGAAGCACTCCCATTTTTCCTCCGCATTCATTGTTCCTAGAATTTTATCCCAGCTAATATCTTCCAGTATGGAGCGTAGTTTATGGAAGTTGGCTCTCTTAAAATTCAGCGTCTTTGTATTCCCCTTATGCTTCTTATTTGTGTAATTTATACTGAAACTAATTGTCCTGTGATCGCTAATTCCTAGATTGCCCCTTACTTCCACGTCTGTGATCAGGTCTGTGTTGTTTGTGATCAGAAGGTCTAATAATGTTTTTTCTTTTGTTGGTGCATTTACTATTTGACCCATGAAATTGTCCTGCAGGACATTTAGAAAATGGTGAGACTTAGCTGAATGTGCAGTACCTTCCTCCCAGTCAATATCTGGGTAATTAAAATCCCCCATTATAATAACACTTCCCATCCTAGCCGCTATTCCAAATTGCACCCTTCACAATAATATTACCCCCTAAAATTAATGGGTCTATAACTGACCCTCCTTCCATGACGTGTAAGTCGATTCAGAGCGGTAAAAGATTTACAGGACGTCCTG
>BLSH010118531.1:1000896-1014990 GCA_018402905.1 Glandirana rugosa
ATCTAAGAGAAATTTTGTTCCGTTCACCCTTTGACGTCGTCATAATGGACCAATGGTCATTAGATCCACCACCAGTGCCCATCAGTACTGCTAAGCAGTTCCCACCAATGCCACTTATCAGTGCCCACCAGTGCCACCTATCAGTGCTGCCAATCAGTGCCCATCAGGGCCTCATCATCAGTGCCACCTATCAGTGCTGCCCATCAGTGCCACCTACCAGTGACGCCCATCAGTGCCTCCTGATCAGTGCCCACCACTGCCAACTCAGTGCCCATCAGTGCACCTATTGGTGCCCATTAGTGCCACCTATCAGTGCCCATCAGTGCCACCTTATCAGTGCAGTCTATCAGTGCATCCTATCAGAGTCCTTCAGAGTAGCCTCCTCAGCGCACATCAAAAAGAAGAATTACCCAAAAGCTGAAAATTGGTCTGGGCAAGAAGGGGGTATAAGTGCCCAGTAAGCAAGTGGTTAACCACAGCCACATTTATAAACCACCTAGATTACTGATAACCAGGTAATACTGCTGCAGTTTCCCACTTGCCTTGTTTTAAAGAGAATCTATTCTGTAGATTTAATGAGATCTTTAATACTAGGTAAAAGCAATATAATGTTTAACTCTTTTCTGCCCAGTTGTAATCATAAATGAGATGAGAAAATAATAAAATGTTATTCTGGTGATTCATAAAGACATGTGCACTGCCGAAAAATGTGTTTGTTTTAGTTTCATTCGTTGCTTTTTTTTTTCCGTTTTGCAGGTCATTAGTTATGATTGAAATTCATTATTTCGAATAAATTCATAACTTTGGAAAAATTTGAGTTTGTTATGTTCTATTAGTTTAGATGTGGTATTCGTTATTTTGATAATTCAGAAAAATCCAAAATTCTAAAATCCGAAATTCGAAAATCCAAAAATTTGAAAATTCTGAAATTTGAAAATTTGGAAATTTGAAAATTCGAAAATAAGAACGAAAATCCAAAAATTTGAAAGAACGAAAATCTGAAAATTAAAAAATCTGAAATAATAACTAACTAATAATAACTAATTATAATGACTAGCTAATTACATTTATAGGTATTGGAATTTCCTTTCAAATTTGGCTGTTAGTGAACATAAGGAATACAAATTTATCTGAAGTTACAATTATCCGAAATAATGAATGCCACATCTAAACAAATGTAATGTAACAAATCAATAATAATAATAATAATAGTAATGCAAGTTTTTATTATTATTATTTTTATGTATGATTTTCATTTGTTATGTTCCATTCCTTCAGATGCGGCATCCGTTATTTTGGATAATTTATAACTTTGAATAAATTTGTATTCGTTATGTTCACTAACAGCCAAATTTGAAAGGAACTTCCAATGCCTATAAATTAATGGTTAGTAAGAGTTATTATTATTAGTTAGTGAGTTCTTAGTTAGGCTTTTTGAATTTTCGGATTTTCGCCCTTGTTTTCGGATTTTCGTTCTTCTGAATTTTCGGATTTTCATTCTTATTTTCAGATTTTCGATTTTTTGGATTTTTTGAATTTTCGTTTTCGTAAAAATTCCTAAAACCAGTTTTTGTTAATTTAAATATTTCCGAATTAACAAATTTGTTGAATTTTGTCAAAAATACGAATTTGGAATGAAACGAATTGTACATGTCTAATTCATACGTTTTGTACCCAAGCGGCCCTCTACTGACGTGAACGTTTTCCCAATAAATCAAAACTTCTGTAAAATTAGGTGTTAAAAAATGGTGATGTTACAAGCTTTTTTGTCACAGTAACCACTGATTTTGTAGAGCAAATTAAATATTATGTTGAAGGAACACCTAGAGCTGGGGGAAAAGAATTTGATAATTTGTGTGGGTAGGTAGATATTAGAGTGCAACAGTAGCAGGCAGTGACAATGGTGGATGAACCTCCAAAGCAGAAAAGATGCCTGTTATACAGTTTTTACTTGCCCAGTTGCCCATTTGTTGAATATTGCAGCTGTGTGGCATGGTGGTGACTAGCTAACATAGAAGCTTTAGATAGTGGTGATAGTGCTGGTGGACATTATGAACAATGGAATCAGTTTCTTTTTTTTTATGCAATACTGGCGGTGTTGGTGGCCATGTGTCTGACAATGCTGTTGTTCACAGGACTTATTATAGAACAAAAAAGTTAAATTCTTTATAGCTAATGGATTTCCTTTTGGTATCATCATAATCTTCATTCTCATTGTCATCAGTTACACAAAGCATTTCCCAGGTGAAATCTTCCTATCCATATACGGTAACTATAACCGTAGCCCAACCAAACTATGTTTATTAGAAAAAATTGTTTGTTCAAGTGCAGTCAGATGACTCTTCTCCCATCTAAGACAAATATTTGTGCAGGATTTTTGTCCACAACCACCATTACTGCCTACAATATGATCAGTGCTCTGGGAAATAAACATTATTTGACTGTCTGGTTCAAAAACCAATCATACTTAGAAGATTTTTGTTTAGATTATAACTCTGCACCCAGGGCATCAATAGCACTATTAAAGCATAATGGGTTTTAGAGAGTAGAGGTGTATGTACATGTGCTTTATACTCATAGAGATGCACCTTGTCCTCCAGAAAACATAGTATGCTGGATATATATCCAATGATAGACAGGCTCTTAGTAAAGTGCTGGATGAGGGAAATAACCCTTCCTAATGAGAAATTCCCACTTGACCCCTTGCCAACCAGCCGCCGCAGTTGTACTGTGGCAGGTTGGCACGGCTGCGCAAATCGCCGTCATTTTACGTCAGCTGCTTCAAGACATATAGGGAGCAGGCGCGATGCTGGAGCCGATGCGCGTGGCCGGTGGCTGTGATGTACGCCGGCTACCCACGATCACTCCACAGAGAGACAGAACGTAGATCTGTCAATGTAAACAGACGGATGTCCGTTCTGTCATGGAAGTAGAGACAGATCTGCTGTTCCAAGTAATCCGTAACAGCGATATAGCTCTACTCCTTGTCAGCCCAGCCTCCACACAGTTAGAAACACCTCCCTAAGGAACACTTAACCCCTTGACCCCCCCGTGTTAACCCCTTCCCTGCCAATGACATTTATACAGTAAAGAGTGGCTATTTTTAGCTCTGATCACTGTATAAATGTCATTGGTCCCAAAAAAAGAGTCAAAAGCGTCCGATCTGTCCGCCGCAATATTGCAGTCCCACTAAAATTTACTATTAAAAAAATAAATAAATAATAAAAATGCCATAAATCTATCGCCTATTTTGTAGACATGATAACTTTTGTGCAAACCAATCAATATACACTTATTGCGTTTTTGTTTTATAAAACAAATATAGAAGAAAACATATTGGCGTAAATTGAGGAAGACATTTTTTTTTTTTTTGGGATATGTATTATAGCAAAAAGTAAAAAAATATTTTTTTTTTCAAAATTGTTTCTTTTTTGTTTATAGCGCAAAAAATAAAAACCACAGAGGTGATCAAATGCCACCAAAAGAAAGCTCTATTTGTCAGAGAATAAGAACATAGATTTTGTTTGGGTACAACTTTGCACGACCGCGCAATTTTCAGTTAAAGCAGCGCAGTGCCGTATCTCAAAAATTGCTCTGGTCATGAAGGGGGTAAATCCTTCCGGGGCTGAAGTGGTTAATGTAAACAGGGGTAACGGAAGACCACCATCATTATTTTACTCAGGCTGCCCACAAAATCATGCATAAAGTCAGTGGCTGTCCAATAAGGAAAATTATTGGGCAGCCACTGACTTTAGGCATGATTTTGATTTAAATTTTTGTCTATGCACACAGAGGTAGGAAGGGTGGAAGGGAGAGTGGGGTGCTTCTCTAGCCGGCAGGCATCCAGGTAGACATGTACATTTAGTTTCTTAACAAATCGAAATTCGGCCAAATTTTGCATCTTTCGATCTTTCGGACATTCGCATGCATCCGAATGTCCGAAGAAATAAAATAACGAACTTCAACTAATACAAAAGAAATTATGACCTGGGAAAAGTTTGTGGGCAACTCAGGCTAGATAGGGAGGGCTACTGCTAGAGTGCTGAAAGGGGATGGAGCCTATCCTGGCTCCTGCAAAAGTTCAAGAAAGAAGGGGTGATCCCTGGAAGGCGCACATCTATGGTGTCCTGCTGCAATGAATTGAGTGGCAACCTCAGCCTGGACTCTGAACTCTGACGTGTTTCACTACGCCCCCTGGAGCTTAGTCATGGGGAAAGAAATTATAACAAAAAAAACAAATGAATTTGGCATGATTCGTTCATTTGTTAAAGGTCTAATGAAACAAAAGGTCAACACTGAGTAAATCTTACAGTCCAATCAGCTGTAATTGAGCATAGGAGAAGAGATGTTGTCATTGTGTGTGTTAATGGATTCAATAAACAAATGACTTTCTGAACTACAAATCGTTATCACAAATATATATACATACATACAGTATCTCACAAAAGTGAGTACACCCCTCACATTTTTGCAAATATTTTATTATATCTTTTCATGTGACAACACTGAAGAAATTACACTTTGCTACAATGTAAAGTAGTGAGTGTACAGCTTATATAATAGTGTAAATTTGCTGTCCCCTCAAAATAACTCAGCACACAGCCATTAACGTCTAAACTGCTGGCAACAAAAGTTAGTACACTCCTAAGTGAAAATGTCCAAATTGCAGTCCCAGACCATGACACTCCCACCACCATGCTTGACTGTAGGCAAGACACACTTGTCTTTGTACTCCTCATCTGGTTGTCGCCACACACGCTTGACACCATCTGAACCAAAGTTTATCTTGGTCTCATCATACCACAGGACATGGTTCCAGTAATCCATGTCCTTAGTCTGCTTGTCTTCAGCAAACTGTTTGCAGGCTTTCTTGTGCGTCATCTTTCAAAGAGGCTTCCTTATGGAACAACAGCAATGCAGACCAATATGATGCAGTGTGCGGCGTATGGTCTGAGCACTGACAGGCTGACCCCCCACCCCTTCAACCTCTGCAGCAATGCTGGCAGCACTCATACGTCTATTTCCCAAAGACAACCTCTGAATATGATACTGAGCATGTGCACTCAACTTCTTTGGCCAACCATGGCGAGGCCTGTTCTGAGTGGAACCTGTCCTGTTAAACCGCTGTCCTGGCCACTGTGCTGCAGCTCAGTTTCATGGTCTTGGCAAACCTCTTATAGCCTAAGCCATCTTTATGTAGAGCAACAATTCTTTTTTTAAGATCTTCAGAGAGTTCTTTGCCATGAGGTGCCATGTTGAACTTCCAGTGACCAGTATGAGAGAGTGAGAGCGATAACACCAAGTTTAACACACCTGCTCCCCATAAACACCTGAGACATTGTAACACTAATGAGTCACATGACACCGGGGAGGTAAAATGGCTAATTGGGCCCAATTTGCACATTTTTACTTAGGGGTGTACTCACTTTTTTGCCAGCATTTTAGACATTAATGGCTATGTGTTGAGTTATTTTGAGGGGACAGCAAATTTACACTGTTATACAAGCTGTACACTCACTACTTTACATTGTAGCAAAGTGTCATTTCTTCAGTGTTGTCATATGAAAAGATATAATAAAATATTTACATAAATGTGAGGGGTGTACTGTATTTCATGAAAGGCATGAACTGCTTCTACCCAACTTATAGAAAAACAATTGTGTCATGTAAAATAATGACGCATACCACATGCCATTTGGATTACTTGGCTACATTAGGCCTGTTTTGTCAAAAACAAAGGAAATTAGTTTTGTTAAGATTAAACAAAATAAAATTAATAACAAACTTACCATTTAACAGAAACAAGTAAATAACAATATGTATTTCAGAGGTAATCGTATGATTGTCTCTGTACCCAGCGCTCCTGATTTTTTTATTATTGTTGTTTGCATGCGTTTTTTTTATTTATTTTATTTGGACTTATTTTTAATTCTTTATTCTCCGGCTGCTGCTATATGTAAATTTTTAATACTTTAAACAGACTTTAACACGTTGTGTATTTTGTGCACTTTATACATCCCCTGTTAATGTTAGCAGCGCCTAATTAAAATATATAAAATTGTTTAAAATTATCTGTTCACCTCTATGAGATATGAGCCGTGACGTGTGGCCATGCCCATTGACAAAGACGGAATGACGAAACGCGTCTGGGCGTGACCACACGGCTTTCATTGATATTCTATCTGACAGTCAATCACTTGTTACCTTCGTACCGTAGCCCGGGAAATTTAAAACAACAGGAGGCTATCACGAGAGGAGGAACACGGTGATGTAAAGATTAACATAAGGCGTACTGTTATTTGATATTATGTAAGCATGTTTTAGGGGAAAGGGGGCGTGTAAAATAAAGATATGCAATTTTACGCTATGGAGCTCTCCTTTGTCATTTGCATGCCACATGGAAAATAATCAGAGAGGAGATTAAATGTAGGAGCCAAACGGGAGGACAAAGAGAAAGACCAGAGGGGTATCCGGCTCACCCTTAAGGAGCAGGGCAGCGCACAAAGACCGCAGCTCTGGTAAGTGGGGATCCATAGGGGAAACAACAAGGAACATAAACAGCTGGGAAGAATTGCAATATTGGTGGACTGGTTCCGAGTTTAACCCTGTGTAGATGGAAATAATCAAGAAAAAAAGGACATAGTGACTTTAATAAGGAAATACTGGAGAAAGAAATTTTGAATCCCTGCAGCTTCTATATAATTATTTCTGACAAACGCCACTTTTGGTTTATATTTATAATTTTATATGTTTGTTTATGTTGAAATAATGCAAATATTTTCAACCATATGAGAATTTTATAAACAAAAGCACATGGTATAATATATTGAAAGATCTATATTGGATACAATATCAGACAGATACAGGTGAACAGATAATTTTAAACAATTTTATATATTTTAATTAGGCGCTGCTAACATTAAAAGGGGGTGTATAAAGTGCACAAAATACACAACGTGTTAAAGTCTGTTTAAAGTAAATGACAATGATATTGTTATCTAACCAAAATAAAATCTTTAAAGTGGAAGTTTATGTTAAAACTAAAATCCCTACATCTATAGTCACCCGTGATCTAAAACTAACCCATCTAGCCCTGTAAAGAAAAAAATCAGTATACATACCATTTCTGAAGTCGATCCGACCCGATCCCATGCTGAGCTGTCTGCCACGGCTTCTCTGTGTATGCGGGTACAGAGGACACATCCGACAACGTAAGTCCCATAGTAACTTTATGGGTGACATCACTTCCCATTCATTTTACAGCTGTGGTCGGCTGTGTCCTCTGCAGAGCTTCTGCTGCTGAAGATTGGTCGGATCGCCCTCAGAGAAGGTATGTATACACATTTTTTTTTAAAGGGCTAGATAGGTTAGTATTAGATTGTGGGTGACTATAGATGTGGGGATTTTAGTTTTAGCATGGACTTCCACTTTAAAGGCATTAATGCAGTTGACACCAACTTTATGATCTGCACAAACCATGCCCAAGTCACCTTTCAATACCTGCAGATCACAAAATCTTCCACCTTGGTCTCGTGGTCCTAGCCCCCGGAATATTTGCTCCTACACTCCACTCTAATATGGCTACCATTTTTTCAAAAGAAATTTATAGAAGTGCTTCCTTCTCACTACAGGGGACTAAACGCCTCTGTTATTAACTAACTTTAAAACTTGAATTGCTAAAAAATGTCCTCCAAACAAAATGCTTTTTATACTTAGGGCAACATTGTCATGTGAACCTAATGTTGGAGCCTCTGGCTAATTAAAGTAAATCAAAAGTCAAAACTTTTTATTTATTTTGAATAGAGTAGAGCATGGTTAAAAACCCATGCCAGTTTTTCTCTCATCTGTGTCTTATTGGAGGGGGATATTTCTTTTCTCTTTCTGCCCTGTAGAAAGAATAGCAAATGTGAGGAAATCAAGTGGATGTAACCCCCTATTAGACAAGTGTACCCATTGGAAGCTTTCCCATTTATTTCTGCTCTGATGACACCTCAAAATGTTTAATTTCTCATCTTTTTCAGTCTTGGTGACAATGGCGATCAAGATAAAAAGAGTGAATTTACACAGCTGGGAGACAGAAATAACAACCTGAAAGAGCTTCCCTTAGATATACTTTAAGACCCAAGCCCAGTGCTGGAAATCACTTCCTTTATGGTTTACTATAAACAATTGAGTCTTATTGCACTAACATACACTTTATCAGGAAAAGCTTTTGGCGTATGTCCCCTTTTTTAAGGTCCCAGCAGTACTCAACATAAGAAATTTACAGTGATTTCTTTTGTTCCGCTTTAGCAGAAGTGCTTGAAAGCTGTTTGACTGATTATGAACTCGGCTCAATGATGGAAAAAAATAGCCTTTTCACCATGGCAAACTATCTGACACGTTACTTGCTTCCTTATTTATACAGCAATATGCTATTGATTCATGCAAGTTATGCAGCATAAGCTCTGAACAATAATATATAATTCATATATTCTCAGAGACCAGAACATTTTATTTTTTTTCATGATTGGGCAATAGCAGGCCTAAGATATCCTGTGTTCTGATTCTTCTGATGATTTTGGATGGAGCCCACTTTGGACAAAAAAAACCACAAAAATCTCTGTATTGGAGTTATCAGCAGAGGGAGCTCCTGTCAAATGTAATACGTGGTGATAGGAAAATAAAGTACAATGGTACGAAAAAAAGAAGAGTATGTAACAATGGAGGAGCTGGGGAAAAAAGTGAGATGACAGAAAAGATTCATCTTTATAATTAGAAAGGTAAATTACTATATAAAACCAGTAACTTTACAGTACCTAGGAGGGACTTAGGTTGAACATAGGTAATTGTCTCCTAATAACAATCAAGTACTTAATGAGAATCTTATACCACCTGCTGTTAATCCAGGCTGATTCGAAGCAGCTCGGAAAGCACTGTCAATCTTCAAAGAATGTTAACCCAGCCATCCTCTCCGACAGCAGTTTACTGAGGTCACATCAGTTAAAAGAATAATTCTGATTTGTTCTTATGGGTTACTGCACTTTGCATATTATAATTTTTTTGTTGGGGGCAAAAAGTTAATTTATTCAGGTCAAAGTAGTCTAAGGTGGCCTGCTATATTCTCTTTATTTTACGGCATGGGGTAAATTGCAAAGCTTTATGACTAAAACAACCTAAACTCTGGTGGAAGACAATGGTTGTGTCCTGGTGTGACCTACCTTTGCTAACAGGTGTAAATACTAAATAATATGTGAGTATAATTTTGTGCCAAAATTGGTTTTAAAGTATACATGATTTTACCTTAACATCTGTCTACTTGTCGTACTTACCCCATACCTAAACACTTAGCTAACTCCCCTTGCCATTCCAGCTCAGTCCTGGGTGCAGCACTGCTCCTCTTCCTGGTCTCAAAGGAGACACCAAAGGCAACAGGAGCCATAATCATGTAGGAAACGGGGACATCCCAGCTTTGGATCACACATGCATGGGTGCCTCCTTAGCACCCAGTTTTTTAGGAGGTACCCAGAGGAGGGAGGAGTGAACAGCGCTGGTGGAGCATGGCCAGAAGAGAAATATAATATTATATTACCTTCTTTATCTACTATTCTTTATTTTAACAAGAAAAATATGCATATATAGCCTTTAATATCACTTTAATTCTCATTATGACATATAGCTTGTGATTGGAAAAGGAATGAGCAGCAGTAGTTTGATAAGGCCATCTCTCTCTTCTCTACATCTGTCAGTGTGTTTTTTTATCAATACAAGTGCATACACCAGATCTTGATTGGCTCAAAATACTGACCCTTCCTCTACCAGTCTGTATAGGAAATTACAAGAGGATGATACCAAGTCAAACTAAGTTTCATTTCACTAGTTCCACTAGTTGCATTTCAAAATACATTAAATTAAAGTGGTTGTCTACCCCCTAAAGTCATTTTTACCTACAAGTAAGCCTATAATAAGGCTTACCTGTAGGTAAAATGAATATCTCCTAAACCTGTACAGTTTAGGAGATATTCCACTTGCAATGCAGCCGCTGATGTCACGGCGCATGCGCAGTGATGGCCCAGTGAAGGACCGGCGCATAGCGCCGGACCCTGCCGGAAAGACGGGCGCATGCGTGGGAGTGATGTCTCGCAGCTCGGGCCACTCACAGCGCTGGAGCCGCGAACCCGGAAGAAGCCAAACAGCGAAGCTGTCCGCTCCCTCTGCAGGGAGCGGGTAGAGCTTTGTTCTAAGGTGAGTATTTCATAATGAGCTAGTATGCGATGCATACTTGCTCATTATGCCTTTCCCTTGCAGGTTTTTTTTTTTTTTCATTTTGGTAGACAACTGCTTCAATTATTTTTTTTAGGAATTCAGTGCATTATTTGGTGTTTTTATATCTACCTGAAGTTACGCATAAAGTTAACTGAAAGGAAACAAATAGTAATGAATATATCCATTGACCTGAAGTGGGATATCATATGTGGCTAGTTTGCAGACAGTAAATTAATCCAACGTTTTTAACATGATGAAGGGGTATTTTGAAATCTTTTCCAGTTCACTCAGGGAATCCTTGTCCGATACCAGAGTATGGAAAACCTACCCTAACTCACTAACTAAGGGTCAGTAAATTAATGGGATTCAACGGGGATCATTTGTTTTCCATTATTAGAGTACCGATATCACAGATGGTAAGAAATCCTTCCTTACAATCCACTATGCACTCCACCAACCAATACAAGCAAGATTCCCATTAGTATTTGCTTGGTTAATGAACCAGTGTAAAATAAAAAGGGACATATTTTTAGAGTTTGCATTTATACTGTACTGAATTATGAGGTAGCATATTAAAGCTGAATTCTAGGTATAGATTTTTTCCAGCTTTGACCAATGTAAGTACCCATTTGCCTGTGGGATCACGGTGAAGTGGAACATCACTGTAGTTGTCATCGCTTCAACAGTGATTGCCCCTCTCTTCCAGGTTTTGTGTGTTGTGAACACAGGGGGGTTGTTTGCTCAGCATGAGAACCATTCACAGAATGCCTTGCTTTTTTCTCATTGAATGCAAGGTGTTCTCTGATTGGATGAGGTGAAGAGGCAGGTCAGTGATGTCACCTCATCCAATCAGAGAATGTTTTGCATTAATTGAAAACAATGTAAGGAGTGCTTACCTCTGTGGTTACTATGCAGCAGTGCAGCTGCTCAGCGTGGCGATGGGAAGACAGTGGCAATCATTGAAGTAGCAATGACTACTATAGTCATTCTCTGCTTCCACAGGGATTGGCCAGGTATGCAATGTGTATACTTATGTTGGTCTGAACTGGACCAATGTAAATATGCAAAAAAAGAAAAAAAAAAACACACCTGGAATTCAGTTTTAAGAATCAAGGCCCTTGATGCAAAGAGCATGTTACCTTCTTAAGTTAGGGCATCTTCAGTAGAGGGGAAATGGACTTAAGTATAACATTCAGTGATACGAGATGAGAGGTATGATTTTAAGGCCCTACCTACAAAAATCCACCCAAAGTTTGACCACTGGCAGAGTTTGCTCTTTTCAAAAAATATTGAGTGATGTGAATCATGCAATTACATCAAATCAATCAAATACATTTCATATTAGAAAGTACTCAACCACGTCCTGCCCGGCCGTCATTCTGCTATAGGCCGGGCGGGAAGTGTTTGAGTCATGTTGAGTGGTTGAATCATATGATGTCCAGCAGGATAAGCCACCATCGTGCGTCCACGGGGGCGCGCAGCATCGCGATTGGGGGTGTGTCACTCTGATACACTGCAACTCCAATCATGGTAAAGAGCCCCTGATGGAGGCTCTTTACCACATGATCAGCTGTGGCCAATCACAGCTGATCACAGCGTGTAACCAGGAAATTCCGGTAGATGGCTTTCCTAGGTTTGCGCTGACAGAGAGAGCCGCTCAGCGGCTGTCCTGTCAGAGAGGGGGGGTCTGTGCTAATAATCAGCGCATTGATTATCAGCACAGCCCCCCATCAGAGGTGCCCACCACAATGCCAATCAGTGCCCAATAGCTGCCAGTCAGTGCCCACCAAGGTACCAATCAGTGCCCATCAAAGTGCCAATCAGTACCTATCAGTAACGCCTGTCCGTGCCCTTCAATGATGCCAATCGGTTGCCCATCAGTAATGACCGACAGCACCTCCTCATTATTCCTGTAGATGAGTGCCATCTATTAGTGCCCATCAGTGCCATCTATTAGTGCCCATCAATGCTGCCTGTCTGCCTGTAAGTGCCAATGAGTGCCACCTGTCAGTGCCTATCAGTGCCGTCTGTCGGTGCCCATCAGTGCCGCCTATTAGTGCCCATCGGTTCCACCTATTAGTGCCCATCAGTGCCACCTATCAGTGCCCATCAGTACCGCCGATCAGTGCCCATCAGTGCTGCATATCAGTGCTGCCTATCAGTGCCCATCAATTCAACATATTAGTGCTTCCACATCAGTGCCCATGAGTGCCACCTTATCAGTGCCAACTCATCAGTGCCACCTTATCAGTGCCCATCAGTGCCCATCAGTGAAGGAGAAAACAACATTTTGCAACAGAAACGAAGAAATACTTTTTTTTTCAAAAATGTCAGTCTTTTTTAGTTTGTTTAACAGAAAATAAAAATCCCAGTGGTGAACAAATACCACCAAAAGAAAGCTCTATTTGTGGGAAGAAAATTATAAAAAATTTGTACAAACACGCATGCTCGGAATCCAGGAAGTGTTCAGTCGTGTAAACCTGCGTCCGTAATTCACAATTCACATTCACCTGAACTTCCCCTTTATACGCTCCTAACACGTCACTACGTTTGCCTTTGTTGGATGATTATTGACTACCGTAGGTACGCTAGACAAAACCATAGACAGCCAATTTAGACAAAAGTTGGACATGTAGTCGTACGATAATCAGCACGTGTGTATGAGGCTTAAGCCGGCTGACTGTAAACAATGAAATCCTTGTTTGACAGATATCTCAACAGTTGTTAAGAAATGATGCTGAGTAAATCCACATTAAATGATTGTGTCATTCATTGATTTATCTGCAAGTCTCTATATTTATTACAATAACAATATATGCAAGACCAGGCTGTAAAAATATTGTGACAGGCCTACACCAGGTCATGAGGTAAAATGGCAATCGTGTGCAGTGTTACAGGTGTGTAGAGGATATGGTATCACCCAGGGTTTCACCCATGAGGAGCTCTGGGATGTTTGTTTTGGGCAGAGAAAACTGGCTTAGCAGGTTTATTAACTTGAAGATAGGGAAGAATGGCCAAGAATCCATTGTAAATGCTAAGTAAGTATATCAGCAGCAAGAAACCTTAAAGTGGAGCTTCATCCAAAAGGGGAAGTTCCATTTTAACCACTTTAGGACCGGAAGGATTTATCCCCTTAATTACCAAGCCATTTTTTGTGATACGGCACTGCATCACTTTAACTGACAATTGCGTGGTCGTGCGACATTGTACCCCAACAAAATTGATGTCCTTTTTTCTCCACAAACAGAGCTTTTTTTTGGTGGTATTTGATCACCTCTTCAGTTTTTATTTTTTGCGCTATAAACAAAAAAAAGGAGCGACAATTTTGAAGAAAAAAAAAACAATATTTTTTACTTTTTGCTATAATAAATATGAAAAAAAAATGTAAAAAAACGAATTTCTTTATCAGTTTAGGCCAATATGTATTCTTCTACATATTTTTGTTTTGGTTTGCGCAACAGTTATAGCATCTACAAAATAGGGAATAGATTTATGGCATTTTTATTATTATTTTTTTTTTATTAGTAATGGAGGTGATATTCGATTTCTAGCCAGACTGCGACATTGCGGCGGACAGATCAAACACCTTTGACACTTTTTTTGGGACCAGTGACATTTATACAGCGATCAGTGCTATAAAAATTATTATTATATATGATTTATATAGCGCCAACAGTTTACGCAGCGCTTTACAATGTAGAGGGGGGACATCTACAATACAGTTCAATACAGAAGGGACAGGAGGGCCCTGCTCACAGAGCTTAATTTCTAAAGAGAGGGGAGTGGTGGTACAAAAGGTCTAGCTGCAGGGGGGGGGGGGGTTGATGGGAGTGGCTCAGGTACAGGTGG
>BLSH010118531.1:1021106-1032101 GCA_018402905.1 Glandirana rugosa
ATCTCGATCGTTGTTCTATGCAGAGCTTGATCTGCAACTCAAAGCAGCGGTATGTAAAATCTCTAATTTCTGCTATCTGTCCTCAGAGCAACAGCACAGACAGCAGTAGTAAAGTAATCTATCTCAGGATGCAGGATCAGGTCTTAAAATGTCTCAAATCTGTCCCTCAAGCTTTCAGCTTCCTCTCCCTACACTAACCCAAGGAGCATGTGACTGCAGCACTGTGACTCCAGCTTATAAAGAGGCTGGGTCACATGATGCACTGGCCAATCACAGCCATGCCATTAGTAGGCATGGCTGTGATGGCTTCTAAGGGCAAACCAGTGAAACGCTTGTTGATTGGCTGCCCTGCAGCTTCTCAACACGTGGAGTAAAATAGCAGAACCCCGGACCGAACCCGAACGATTTTTGAAATGTCCGGGTCCGGGTCCATGCCACGGACACCCGAAAGTTCGGTACGGACCCGAACGTTACAGTCCGGGTTCGCTCAACACTAGTTAGAAGCCATTCTTATGGAAGTGCTAGTAAGGCATTTAAAAACTTTTCCTGTAAAAAATTACTTTACTTTCATGAACTGTTAATATAAAAAGGTTTTAACAACAATCATGTATAATTATATAGAGGTTTAAATATGTTATAAGAAGAGAAAATGAGGTGACTTAACAAGGCCAGTAATTTGTAACCCACAGCTGATCCCATGTCCAGGAAAACTGTAATCATATTGTTTTACTTGCCTCCAGTGACAACTTGCTTATGTAAACAATATTTAGCTTCCCTCATATATACAGTGGTTATTGTATATATACAGTTGTTACCGGAAACTCTTTCAAAGAATGCATATTATATAAAATGTGTTGTAAAGTGCTCCTTTAATAATGGCAATCTAAAATATGTATTTCGTTCTAAATGCTAAACTTCAAGAAACCTAAGAATTCTCTCTTGCAGTGGGGCTGCACCTACACTGCAAGGATTGCATGCTCGTTTCTGTTAGAGGATTTGGCAAAGCATAATTACTTACCCAATCCTCTGCCCTTGCAGGCTCTTCTGCGCTGATAGACGGGTCCCTGCAGCTGCTTCTCTGCAGTGCTCCAGTGGTCTAAAGTCCTCTTGTGTCATCAAGACCAACATAGGGACCATAGCCCTGCAATGAATGTAAGGACGTTGAGGGACAGTCCACCGATGGGGCATGGAGGAGCGCAAGAGGGAGTGGAAGACCAGATAAGTAAAATGGCATCTAGCTGCCCCTAGACAGAAGTGAGGGGTCATTTTTAGGTTTCCTGGAGTTTGGCTTTACGCTCTTGAAATGTTTACAGATACCTTAGTTAATTTTATTAATAACAGAGGGATCACAGTAGAGTTGGGTGAACAGTTTGAGCCGGGCAAAAGTTCGGCCCGAACATTGGCGAACACCCAAATTGGCCGTTTGTTCGACCCATCGAATGCCCCACAATGCACTGCACACAGTGCATTATAAGCCCTGATTGGCTGAAGCAATGAAGGCTTTGGCCAATCATAGCACAGAGCACTATCAGAGCCATGATTGGAGAAAGTCATGATGACTTAGCCCAATCATGGCTCATTGCTCATAGACCCACCCCACACTATAAAAGGTTACTTCCCAGAGGAGCCATTTGCAGTGTGATATTGGAGTGGTGATGGATAGAACAGGGCTCTGTTCATTGCTACTAGGGAGTTAATGTGCTATAGTGTGTTATTGTGATTCTATTGTGAGTGTAGAGTGTCAGTGTATTGTCAATATAGTGATAGTGCAGCGTCAGTGTATTGCAGTTTTACTGTAGTGTCAGTGTAGTGCGTCCGTGCACGTTTACTGCAGTATATTGAAGTGTGTCAGTGTAGTGCATCCATGCAGTTTTTAATGTAGTATATTGAAGTGTGTCAGTGTAGTGCATCCGTGCACTTTTACTGCAGCATATTGAAGTGTGTCAGGGTAGTGCATCCTTGCAGTTTTACTGCAGTATATTGAAGTGTGTCAGTGTAGTGCATCTGTGCAGTTTTACTGCAGTATATTGACGTGTGTCAATGTAGTGCACCTGAGCAGTTTTACTGCAGTATATTGAAGTGTGTCAGTGCAGTTTTACTGTAGTATATTATAGTGCATCAGTACAGTTTTATTGCAGTATACTGTAGTGCGTCAGTGCAGTTTTACTGCAGTATATTGTAGTGCGTTAGTGGAATGTGTCTGTGCAGTGCAGTGTTTTACACTGCATTACATAACATTTGCAGTGCTGTATACCCCTCTTTTGTTTTTGGTTGCTGCGTGTTATTTTTTTGTTTTTGTCCCGTGCCTGCCCCCTTTTTTAAAATTGTGAGTCACAGTTTTTCTGACTGCGGAGGTGTGGTTTCCCCTTTTTAATTTTTTTTTATAGTTTTTTTCTGTCAGTGGCAGTCCTCAAGTTAAAGTGCACCAAACACCACTTTCCACTGATTAACCACTTGCCGACCGCCTGCCGACGCGTGGCGGCGGCAAGGTGGCTCGTTATCGCGAAACGCCGTCACAGGATGGCGGCCGCAATAACTAGTATTGTGAGCGCATGCTCACTGTGTTCAGGGGGGCCGGGGAGCAGGTAGGGCGGACTCAATCGCCGGCAGCTACCAGCGATGGCCCCCCCCCGCATTAAAAGAACGGAGGTCCGTGTAAGTAAGTATGGTGAGTAAGTAAGTAAGGCTGTGATCACAGGCTTCCTGTATATGGAAGCCGTGATCACTCCCCTGCCAGCCTAGCACCAATATAGTTAGAACACTCCCAGGGAACACTGTTAACCCTTAGAGCGCCCCCTCCAGGTTAACCCATTCACTGCCAATGGCATTTACACAGTAATCAGTGCATTTTTATAGCACTGATCGCTGTATAAATGCCAATGGTCCCAAAAACGTGTCAAAATGGTCTGACATGTTCTCCGCAATATCGCAGTACCGCTAAAAATCGCAGATCACCGCCATTACTAATAAAAAAAAAAAAAAATAAAAACCCCAGAAGTGAATTCTCATCATTCGTAAACGAGGCAACTTTTGCGCAAACCAATCAATAAACGCTGATTGCGATTTTTTTTTTACCAAAAATATGAGGAAGAATATAAACCAGCCAAAACTGATGAAAAAAAATGTTTTTTTTTTATATTGTTTTTGATTTGTATTTTAGCAAAAAGTAATAAAAATAGATTTTTTGCAAAATTGTCGCTCTTTTTTTGTTTATAGCGGCGATCAGAAATGACGCAGAGGTGATCAAACACCACCTAAAGAAAGCTCTATTTGTGGGAAAAAAAGGACGCAAATTTCGTTTGGGTACAACGTCGCACGACCGCAATTGTCAGTTAAAGCGACGAAGTGCCGAATCGCAAAAAGTGCTCTGGTCCTAAAGTGTGAAATCCTTCCGCGGCTGAAGTGGTTAAAGTGCATCCAATTAAACATTTCCCTGTCTCTATTACATTTCAGTAATAAGCCCCCCCCCCATCATGTCTGGGAGGCCAACAAGGAAAGGCAGATGTTCCCATGCCACTGTAAGGGGACCAGCAGCATATGTGTCCACAGGTAAAGGTGGACATAGTCTGCCCTCAGGCAGGGCACCATTTTACTCTGCTTAGTGATGTTCAGCTAGTCTGTCTAGGGAACAGGAGCCACAGCAGAGAAGAGATTCTTTCAGCTCTGCAGGGGCAGGCCAGGGGTGGAATGACGGTGTGCAATTATGGCACTAGCCTCCTTCGACAGGGAAAGTTGATACATGTGCAATGCCTGATTTGCTGGTGGTGCAACATTTCTTAAACAGGTAACCAGGGTTGCAAGATCTTATAAAGCAGGCCAGAAGAGTCTGTAGCCATTTCAGACTGTCATATACAGCCAGTGTTCGGATGGCTGAAATTCAGGAGAAATTCCACCTGCCAGTAAACCGCCTGATCTGTGACATGCCCACCAGGTGGAACTTAACTTTGGCAATGCTGCAGCGGCTGTCTATGGGTGCTGATAAAGGATGCCTGCACTGTACTGTCACCATTTGAGAAGGTGATAAGGGTGGTGAGCTGTGACAATGCATGCATCAGTGACACAATCCCTGTTGTTGTCCTGCTGGAGCAGACTCTGTGTGACATAATGGACAGGGCACTTAAGGAAGAGCAGTGGGAAGAAGAGGAGGACTTCCTTTCCTGTCAAGGCCCGCTTTATGCAGACACCATTTTTGTGATGCCAGAGAACACACAAGAGGAGAGGGAGGAGGAGGAGGTGGACGATTCTGACAGTTTTGGAGGCACTGAAGCAAAGGAAGACATACGTTAAACCTTAAGAGATTGTTTTCCATCCCCAGAACCCTTTGAAGTAGTACGTGGCTGGGAGGAGGCAGTTCCAGATACTGTAATCCTCAGTGACTATGAGAACTCTGCTTCTCATGCCTCCGCAAACTTGCATGGGCTCCTTTATTCTTCAAAGCCTGAGAAAGGATGCAAGAATTTGTGGCATCAAGGAGAAGGGTCATTATTGGTTGGCAACCCTCCTAGACCACCGTTACAAGGAGAACGTATCGGAACTCATCCTGTCCCCCAGGGGGAGCAGAGAATAAAATATCATGAGAACACCTTAAAGAGAAGTTTATGTAATGCCTTTCCAGACTCTGGTAGGTTACAGTCTTATGGAAAACCTAATTTTGAGGCTTCTGTTGGTTAAAAGAGGAGCGGTGGAGAAGGGAGCCGCCTCAGTGATGCATTTCCAAAGTTTTTTAGTCCTCGGCACCCAGGCCGCCAGCTTCCACATCCCATCGGCAGAGTCTGCATCATATGGTGGGAGATTATTTAGAGGCGAAAATAGACATGGGGGCTTTCCAGTCGATGATCCATGGGGTATTTGGTCATGAGAGAAAAACACTGACCAGAACTTGCTCAGTATGCAATTGAGTGGCTGGGCTGCCCTGCATGCAGCATGCTTTCCGAACAGACATTCAGTGCTTCCGGAGGTTTTGTGACAGATAAAAGAGAACGTCTGTCCATAGGCTCTGTTGACCGGCAGACATGTATCAAAATGACTCATTCCTGGATTAGCAGCAGCTATCAATGATGTCAATGTTGCTGATTAAATGTTTTTGGGGTGTGGAATCTCTGCAAGACTGTCTAGGCTGCCTAGCTTTGTGTGTGTTGATTTTATCTGGAAGAAATCTTTTAGTAAAGGTTTCATGGGCACAATAAACACCCAAGGACCAATTTTTCTGCACCTATTGACAAGTGCATAAAATTTTAATTTTTTACAGCAAGGCCAATTCTTGCTTTCATCAAGAGTACCTCTATAGGGTTACAGTGTGAAAGCACCACCAACCACCAAAGCCCAATTTTTCCGCAACTGTTTGACCAGGGCATATAATGTAATTTCAAGTTTTTTACAGCAAAGGCCAATTCTTGCTTTCATCAACAGTACCTCTATAGGGCTGTGGTGTGAAGGCACCACCAACACCCAAAGCCCATTTTTTCTGCACCTGTTACTTCTATCCAAAGTCTGCTAAACAGACAACAGAAAATAATCTTGTTCCGAGAGCACCAAATTGTGGCCTCATCATACAGACTGGCTCCCCCAGCTATTGTTTACAAAATAAGGAAAGCTTGCAGGAAAAAGTCAGTTTTGTTTATTTATAAATGTAATTTTTGCTGTAGCAGGTTCTATGCATGGTGCAGATTCAGCACTTTATGAGCAGACTAAGGGGCCCCCCCCCGAGACTATATTTAAAGTGGATGTAAACCTGATTCATGAAATTTGAGCTGGGCATATCTGTCTGTAGTGTTTTTATCTCTCTTCAAAGGGCTATGTCCCATAGTTGTCTCTTCCTCAGTAGCTCTGTTATCAGCCTGATAAGTTCTCACTCGTTCTGGTTAGTCGGGACATAGAATAAGCGTTGGGGGAGCTTGCTAAAAATAGATTAGCAGTCTCACAGTCTCTCACAACATGTAGCTATAAACCCCTACCAGATAGGAAGGAGGAAGTGGAAAATCTAACAGAATGTGCATTTTGTAAACAGTATATCAAAGTGAAGACAAAAGATATATATGTAAGATTTATATAGGAGGTTTGTATCATCCTTGTGTATCCCTGTGGCTGTTCACTTCACTGGGTATATGGAGGGTTTACATCCACTTTAAAGGAATTTTTCATTTTTATCGTTTCACTTTAAACATCATTAAATCACTGCTCATTTAAAAATGGTCTTTCTAAAAAACTTTTTGTTGCATTGATACGTGTCTCCCAGGGCAGTACCCAGACCCCCATACACTTTGTATGCCCAAGAACATGCAAATAAGCCTTCAAAATGGGCACTTTTGATTTTTCTAGTTCGGGTCCCATAGACTTTAATTGGGTTCCTTGTTTGGCTTGGAAATTTTGCGATGTTCGAAAGTTCGGGCTAGGGTGTTCGGCCCATATCTAGATCACAGGTGATATAACAAATGGATAGGAAAAACTTGGCTTGACCATTTGTTTCGGTTTCCATGGGGGCAAGTTGAGAGCAGAAAAGCCTTATTGCCTTCACTTAGTTCTGTAGTATAAACCTTGAGGCAGACTGGGCATTTATGTTTAAGCTTTAAAGAGACCATGTTACTAACTTAAATAAATGCATAATTCATTTTACTCACTTGCAATGTGCCTTTGAACTTGCTGGAAAAATTGAGTAATCAGTTACCTAGCACAGCCCCCTTCCTTCCTTCCTAGCATAACCCTCTCCTCTTCTGGGAGTATCTAAGTACTTTGTCTAGCTCCCCCAGCCCTCCCATCTCCTGCCTTCATATTCTTTTATGTAGCTTCCAGGGGCAGAAGGGAAGGGGAATATTATAGAGCGTCACTTGAGTTACAGTTCTGAACCTGCTGGGGCTGCTGACATCGCATCCAAGATGGCAGTGCCCAGCCGCAGTCTCAGGACATTTGAATGTCTTCACAAGGGAGGTTTCTTCAGGTAAATACCATGCATAAAATATGTTAACTGTACATATACTCATAAGGGAGGTCTGGAGACAGGATCTCTTTAAACTTGACCAAAAGATACTTTTAGGTGGATTTAAGATTATTATATCTAATTTTGTATTTTTAAAAAAAAAAAAAATCTCTTATCTATACAGTTGAAATAAATAAGGGGTGGGTTTGGCTTCCCCTACTTAAAGCTGAGTTCCATCCCCCTCCAAAAATTAAAAACCAGTAGCTACAAATACTGTAGCAGCTGACTTTTAATATTAGCACACTTGTCCTGGAATCCATCGATGTCAGCACTGTAGCTGATGTTTCCATCAGCTGTCGGGTGCTGCGGTCGCCATTGCCAGTGAGGGAACCTACCGCGCATGTGCGAAGCGTGCTGCGCTCTCTTACCGGCCCAGCAGTGGGGGGGAAGGAGGAAGGGGCTGGATTTCTGATGTACCTTGTTGTGGCAAAGTCAGACAGATGTGGGGACAGGATACCTGTCAAAAACAGGTACCCACTCCCCTGAAAGGTGCCAAATGTGGCACCGGAGGGGGGGAGGAGGAGACAGATGAGCGTAAGTTCCACTTTTGGGTGGAATGCCGCTTTAAATAATACATATGTACTATCTTGTCTATTCGTATAATGTGTTATTCTGCTAAAGTCCTGATAATATTAGTGGTGATAATATAATAACTATATTAGCTATAAAAATAAACACAATGCTTATAAGCAAATGCCTTATTTATTTACAAAGAAAGCAAAACACTAACATAGAAATCTAAAAGAATATTGCAGAGTATATAGAAATAAAAGGGCAGAGAGGATACATTACATAAGTTCTTCCTCAAAGTCCTGAATCTTAGTTGGGATCCAAGAAGAAAGAGAGTGCTCATCGCTGGCTCTCACATTTTTAAAGCATTCAGAACATCACCCATACTGTCACCCTCTGCCCACCCTGTATAGTCCACTGTCCAATGAGTAACCATCTGTAAACTATAAGGGGCTGTCCTTGAACCACCAGGATGTATGGTGCTGTCCTGAATATCCTCCAGGAAGTACGGTGCTGTCCTCCACCAGATGCCGTTGTTACACTGTGGTCAAGCTCCTTGGCCCAGGTCAGCATTCCAGTCCACATCTGGCCCTTAGATCTTGATACAGGCCAGGAAATCAGTCATTTTAATATTCACATCACCAGGTGGTCTGAGGTGAGCCTTTCTTCTCCACCGCTAGGGGCTATGTGTAAATTCACTTCCAGGGGCAGGATTCTGGTATGCAATCTTTTGTTACACACACTCTGCTGTGTAATTTTGTTTAACTGGTATTCCAAGACAATTCCCAACAGTGTCCAGATAGCCTAAGTCTATCCAGGCCTTAAAAGTTCAGAAATGTCTGCTATACATATATATTAATAAAATGTTGCGCCTTCCAACAACAATATATTACATTTCATTTCAATAATGTATACAGTATTACTTGTCCATAACAGTACACTCCAGCCAAAAAGAAAACTAAGCTATGACCTGCATTAATGAAACAAAACCGGATTACTAAGGGCTTTGTTTTCTATCTGGATAGTGCACAAGTCAGCCCAAATTCTAAAAAATGGCCTTGTTGTGGGCAAGCTGTTTTCTGCTCCGGTTGCTGAGCTGTGTAAATATGCAGGCCTGAATATGTAGTGCAGGTATTCTCAGTCTTTCTTACTTAAAGTATATATCCAGTCAAATATTTTCTTTCCTTTCAGATAGAAGATGGAAGGAATAGAGGCCCTGTCAAGTTTTGCTATCTGAGACTTTGTTAGAGAGATTTCCCGTTGCTTACTCTTTCAGCGACATGTTTCCCCTGACAAAACCTGCAACAGGGAAACAATCAATAAAAAGTTGACGGGGTTATTCCTACTCTAAAAAAATAATTTTGTTTTGTGTTACTACTGGAGATTTCCCCTTATTTCTGTTCTACTGACCAATGCCATGAGGACAAATGATGATGGGTAATCGCCTAATACAGACCCTGACAGCAGTATAAACCTGACCAAGGAGCTAGTCCTTTGCCACTCTATCCAAAACTAAATAAAAAGGGTTGACTGAGTGCACACTATTTTAAAGCTCTTTGCTTTGTCTAAGGCAGAGAAAGAAAGATGTAGTTCTTCTCAGAAGGACATGAGAGAACTTTTCAGTATCAAGGATATGGAATTTAAATTAAAGTGGTTATAAACCTCAGACATGTAATATAAATAAAACATATTCTTCTATAGTGTGTACATGTCTCAATTAAAAGCACTAAGAGTCACTTTTGTCTGCTGCTTCTTTCCTCTCTTGCCTGAATCACTTCTGAAGTTTTCCTGACACCAAGAGAAAAAGAGTGACAGGGGAGGGACCTCTGGGTGATTGGCAGCCTCAGCTCTGTTCCTGTGTGCTGTGTAGAGGGGAGTGTGCTCCCTTCCCCCCCAATCAGCTCTCAGAGCTCTTCTCACGGAGCTCTACAGAGTTTAACTTCAGCTCTCCGCCCCCCTTTTTCTGAACTCTCAGACGAGCTTTATAATTCAACACTTTGAACAGATGTAGAGAGAAGACTGCAGATAGACAGATACAACTTATATAGGAGGATTTGTTTCATTTCTGTGTATCACATGAGACCAGTCACTGGGTATATGTAAGAGTTTACAACCACTTTAATTTAAACTGAGTAAACTTTCTGATTTCAGCAAAATGAAACAACTACTTTTAAAAATAATAAACATATGTATAATCACTGAATAGTTCACTAAACAGTTTACTTTAGCAAAATGTGAAGTTTTATCATTTTAGCATATAAAAGATATACAATAATTGTTTCACTTGAATTACTTAACATGGAAACATATCAAAAGTATGAAAAAAGAAGAGCAACATTCAAACTGTTTAATAACTAGTTACATAAGAATATAGGAAATCTTTTTCCCAGCCCTCAACAGTTTTGCAAACGTGTAATAAACATTTATAGAATGATAGAATCAAAATGCGCAATGACAAATACTTCATCGGGAATAAAACCGACAAACATACTGATGAAAAAGTTGACTATATTTTAATTGCAACAAATTAATGTTCAAAATATATTTTTTTTAATAAAGAGCATTCCAGTTGTAAGATTTTGGCAGGAAGGCCCTCTAACATCCTTTGACCTATCACTTTTTATTCTGTTTATTTTTATGTTTTACAGATTGTATAACAAAGAGTAAAGGGTTGATAATAGGGCTTGGATAACATAGGTAAAACTATTTAAAAATCAAACATGTGTACATTTTTAAAACCTTTACATTTTTAGGGTTCCAATTGGCAACATTTACAGTGGATATGAAAAGTCTACACACCCCTGTTAAAATGTCAGGTTGCTATGATGTAAAAAACCGAGAGAAAGATAAATGATTTCAGAACTTTTCTACCTTTAATGTGACCTATAAACTGTACAACTCAAGTGAAAAACAAACTGAAATCTTTTAGGGGGAGGTAAAAATAAAAAACTAAAATAATGTGGTTGCATAAGTGTGCACACCCTCTTATAACTGGGGATGTAGCTGTGTTCAGAATTATGAGTCCCAATTCATGTTAAATAGGAGTCAGTACACACTTGCCATCATTTAACCACTTCAGCCCCGGAAGAATTTTGCACTTTAGGACCAGAGCACTTTTTGCGATTCGGCGCTGCGTCGCTTTAACTGACAATTGCGCGGTCGTGCGACGTTGTGCGTCGCGGCTTAGCGTTTTTCACGAGACCAGGATTTCACGTTTTAAGAAGGCCCCGACTTCACCAATTTACTACCGTTCACACATGACTGAGGATAAATTGTACTTAACCCTGAGTATTAAGACTTGTGTCGATGTAGGGGTCAATATTCTCCCACACGTGTGAATACGTTGGTGTAATAAAATCAAAAAATAAAAATGGAGGGGGATTTTCTAAAGTCAAACAAAAAGTGAACTCAACATGTCAAATATCCAGTGTAATTTCCATCTTTTCAAGACTTTAGTAAATAGAAAGAGAGCCAAAAAATGTAGTATCGTTGGACTGTAAAATTGTCCCCAC
>BLSH010118531.1:1061096-1094504 GCA_018402905.1 Glandirana rugosa
CCCGTCACCGCCGAGGTCACAGGCGAGGAGTTCGAAGGAGATGGCACACAGAGGAAAAGACTGTTTAACGATCCGTAGGTTATCCTAACGGACTGCGAAACCGGTTAGCCCTTAGTCCAGAGTACTGGACGGAGGACTAATCGCCCCTCCTTGAAATCACACTTTTATCACTTTTACATAAACGATAGCAGTGTGCTGTCCCACCCTAGTCCCACGTCACGAGGTGGGCTCGGATGGGAAAAAACTTCGGATAATCTCGGAGTCCATTCATTTGTGACTAGAGGCAAGACAATCTGCCCCTTTCCGACACTAGTGTCCGAAGACATATACCTTCGGCACTAGTGAGGGAAAGGGGTCGGTCGGGTCGGGTGTATGTCAATCTTGTGCGGGTCCCTTGTGTTAATTGGTAATCTCGCAGGGGAGGTCCAATTGGGGAAGTGAACAGAACGGAGATCAGTGTTTACTTACCTGAGGCTCTAATAGGCTTCAAAAAAGGGTAGGCTCGGGTGGAGCACTGCACCCTGATCCCACCCTGTCGTGTGACGATAGCAAATACATTTTCACTATTTTCACACTAAAGTTCCTCCCCGCTAATCAGGAGGCAGGTCATGAGACCTGATTCCCGATTGGCCAAAGCGTCAGGCAATCCTATTGGATGCCTAGCAATTTGTCAGAAAAGGAGACACACGGTAGAGGAAGCTTGAGGAGCGGACACTGGAGCCGCCACTGCCCACACTCAAGGAGAGGAGGAGAGGAAACCACAGCCCCACCACTACAGGAGGAGAGGTGAAGGAGAGCCCCACCACTGCAGGAGAGGAGGAGAGGAGCAGGAGAGCCCCGCCACTGCAGGAGAGGAACAGGAGAGCTCTGCCACTGCAGGAGAGGAGCACGAGAGCTCTGCCACTGCAGGAGAGGAGCAGGAGAGCTCTGCCACTGCAGGAGAGGAGCAGGAGGGCTCTGCCACTGCAGGAGAGGAGCAGGAGAGCTCTGCCACTGCAGGAGAGGAGCAGGAGAGCTCTGCCACTGCAGGAGAGGAGCAGGAGAGCCCCTTCACTGCAGGAGAGGAGGAGAGCCCCGCCACACGTGCGGGTAAGTGCTGCAGGGGATGGGTGCTGTCAGTACCGCGCCGCCTGGCTGTGCGGGAGGTGTGATTAAGCTGTCTCAGTGCTGCGCTTCCGGGGGGGTGTGTGTGTTTGCCAGCCCCCCCCCCCCAAAAGAAGAACTCACCAGCTGCCACTGATATATATATATGTTTATTTTTTTAATATCTATACACAAATATTTGTCTTATATTTTCATTTTAAACTGAATGGGTTGTTTTACAAGGTGATCATTTACAATCACTTTAAAGTTCCGCGGTCAAAATAATCTGCAGCAATAGAGATATCTTTCTTCAAACTCTGGCATTATGTAAAGGCAATCATTTAAGTTTTCAGCAACATATTCTCTAACAACAAACTCTATAGGAATAAAATCTGATTTATATAACGTGGTTTCATATTTGGCATTTTCAGGAACAGTGGACGTGAAATCAGAGAACTAAACATAGCTAGTGTATACCTATCACTTTATTGTCTAGGCAAAGACCTGTTTCTATAGATAAAAAGTTCACATCAGCTAAAAAGAAAATCAGTGAACAAGTATCGGTGGCCTTGATGGAAAAGATAAGTCATATTGAAAGGATAGCTTTAGCATTTCATATTCTTCAGTTTTCATACTCCTTGGAACTAATTACTTGTTTTGTCTCCTGAACTTGTTTGAACTATTCTCATTGAAGTTGTGACTGGTCAGTAATATGCCAGTTTAATATGTCCTAATAGCATTTTCCCAGATACTTGACCTTTACTGCAGGGGTTCCTTTTTGTACTACTGGAACACAAGGGCATGATCGCTTTCATTCAGTTAACAATAAAAATTTGAAAAGGAATGCATCCATTTAGGTTCAGCTTTGTTTGAACACCAATAAATCCATCAAGGTAAAAGAATCATTGTACTCACCAAAGCTCCAAAATCAGAAAAATTGGCTATTTTCTACAAATCACTCACTTAAAGGTAAGTTGAAGTGCTTTTTAAATAAACATTTAGTAATTTTTTATTATGTGCAACATCAAAAAGAACATTTGAACATATTTTTGTTTTTAACTATAGCTCATTAAGGTAGGAGGAGACAGTGACATAATCTTTTCTCTGTACTAGGTATTAGTAGGACCTCATCCTAACAATGCCATTCAGCTTTGGACAACAGTTTACAAAAAGAGTGCTGGAGAAATGGAAATAGTGAAGGGCAACTGAATTAACCGCTTGCCCTCCAGAGGATTTACCCCCCCCTTCCCTTCATGAAAAAGCTACAAATAATGATCAGGCGCCTGCTGAAGAACAACAAATAGTATAGAAGAGCAACAATTAATACCAGTCTGGTGGATCATAGCTACTGGGAAATACTCCTGTGAGAGTGTAACATAAAAACAAGCAGCAAAAAAATCCTGAAAGTGCTTAGATCCAAAATTGATGTCTCAGGTGACTGTATAGTTATTAGTGAAAACACAACAATTTCTTTCAAACACACCAATAGTCATTTGATAAACTTGATGTTTATTAAGGATAATAAAAAGCTTGATCTGAAACAAGTGCCCGAGGTGTATAACCAACAGTAGCTGACCTGCTTACTTGGCTCCACTGGGAACAGTCCAGGATGTGTCTGGATGGATGATGGATCTCAGCGATGGCATAGGCAGTTGGGCTGGGTAATGTCCACCCAGCGACCAGGAAGGATATTGCCTGTAGCCACA
The DNA here is from genome assembly GCA_018402905.1 of Glandirana rugosa. Lineage (NCBI taxonomy): Eukaryota > Metazoa > Chordata > Amphibia > Anura > Ranidae > Glandirana > Glandirana rugosa. The sequence continues at coordinate 1,063,886 of BLSH010118531.1, forward strand.
GTGGGGCCAGGGGGCTGATGACAAGACCTTCGACAATAGCTTGCCTTCCAAGTGCTGTGAGGTATGCGCTCCACCAGCGGCTTCTGCCCCTGGCAGTATCGGCGCAGCGAGTGACTTCATCGCTAACCACCAAACTTGGATGGCTTCTTCCACAGGGCTATGTCATCAGCCCCTCCGGTCTTGGCCCCATCCATCCAGACACATCCCGGCCGTTCTCAATGGAAAAATCCCAATAAGCATAGATTGATTGTTTTGCGTAAACGTTATAGTGTCTACAAACTATGATCTATATACTAGAATATTTATTTATTTATTTATTTTGCTATACTACTAATGGCAGAATTCAGCGACTTATATTATGACTGCGATATTGCGGTGGACAATCTGACACTAAGGCCCCTTTCACACTGGGACCGCCCAATCGTCAGCGGTAAACCGCCGCTAATTTAGCGACGATCTACAGCTGTAATAGCAGTGTTATGGCGCTGCTATTTGGGCGGCAGCAGGGCACTTTTAACCCCCCCCCCACAAGGGGCTAAACATGGGTTAAAAGTGTTGGTGCTCCCCACTCAATCCAATGGCAGGGGCGGTGGAGGAGCGCTGTATACACCACTCCCCACATTCCTGAAAAATCATGCTTGCAGGAGTTTAATTTTACTCCCGCAGGCGCACCGCTCTGAGCCGCACCAGTGTGAAAGGACACACTGGGTTGAATGGGGAGACGCTTTACAGGCACTATTTTTAGCGCAATAGCGCCTGTAAAGCGCCCCAGTGTGAAAGGGGCCTAACTGACAATTTTTGGGAACCAGTGACACTGATACAGTGGTCAGTGCTAAAAATAAACACTGTCACTGTACTAATGACACTGGCTGGGAAGGGGTTAAACATCTAGGAGGATCAAAGGGTTAAATGTGTGCCTAACCAGTGTTTTTGTGTTTACTTTCAGGTGCTTTTACTAAGGGATGTGCTGGATTTTATTCCCTACTTTGCAGGGAAGCAAAATCTAGCATATCCCCGCTGACACAACGAAGCTCTGTCTTGTTTACATTTTTGTTGATTTGTTGATTTATTTTTGATGATAGTGGTCACCTCTAATATGCTGCCACCTTTTATTTTGCTGCAAGGCTTTTCTTAAAAAGCCTTTTATTTTAGTATCTTGGGAGTTGTATTTATTTTGAGCAATATTAGTCTTTATTTTATGATGATGGGGCCTTTATTATGGGTTACACTGCTTTTTTCTGCAACAAGCAGGCTTTCATTTCAAATTGAATTATATTGGGGAGGGTTCTTTTGGACGTTTTTCAGCTGTAAAAACGTTCAAACACTCAAAAACGCCTAAAAATGCTCAAAAATGCTCAAAAACGTCTATCTCCAACGTTTTGGATGTTTTAGACCAATTGAAAAAAACAAAATACAAAAACAAAAAAAGCTGGCCCTTTAAAAACACGAGAAAACGGTGGTAATATAACGCTGGTAAAAGCTGAAAACATCCCTGATAAGCTACTGACGTTTTTTGGATTTTTTTTTAAGCCCTGTGTGCATGAGGCCTTATAGTGATAAAGCAACCAAAGAAAACCACTTGACCTCTGGAAGGTTTTACTCCCTTGACTAGGGCGATTTTATGCTATTCAGCACTGTGCTATTTTAACTGGCAATTGTGCGGTCATGCAACACTGTACTAAAATGACATTTATATAATTCTTTTCACACAAATAGAGATTTCTTTTGGTGGTATTTAAATAAATGAGAAAAGATTGAAAATTTTGAAAAACAAACAATATTTTCTACTTTCTGTTATAAAACATATCCAATAAAAAAATCAAAAATTAAATTTCTTAATACATTTATACCAAAGTGTATTTTGCTACATGTCTTTGGTAAAAAAAATCCCAATAAGTATATATTAATTGTTTTTTGCGAAAGTTATAGCATCTTCAATCTACGGTATGCACTGTATACTGGAATTTACACAGCTATAGAGGATACACTGTAATGGTGGTGATCAGAAACTTATAGTGTGACTCTGATAGGGTGGCGAACGATCTGGCACTAACAGACACTGGCTGGGAGGGTCACTAACTGACAATGATGTTGCCAGTTATACTGATATATTGATCAGTGATAATAATGTACACTGACACTGTACTACTGCCATTGGCTGGGAAGGGGTTAACACCTAGGGGCAATTACATGGTTAACTGTGTGCCTAACAATGTGGAATGTGTGCTGCTTTTACTTTCTGGTCTGGCTGTTTTTTCTCTCTACTTTTCAGGGAGAAGAAACAGCCAGCTCGCTGGTCCCTGTACACTGATGTAGCCCCATGTTACTAAAAGTTGGGCTGTAATGTAAATTTAGTTTTGGCTGAGCTGTAAACAGCTCAAATTGATTGTATATAGATTAGATGGCTTTGCCGTAATTTTGGTAAGGTTGTGCATTTCTCGCTGTTGCCAGTAGGTGTCGCTGCTACCACGGGCCAATATGAGAAAACTGAAATGAGTCATGAATACTTATTCTTTTCCCAGAAACAGCCCAGTAGGAGGTTCCTGGCCACTGTGCATTGTGGGAAGGGAGTATTTATTTGGGTGTGGCCATGTGCTTTGTCTCTTCCCTCGGGGCCCTCCAGACCCGAGGATGTGTTGATGTGAGCCATGCGAATAGGCCTAGAGGCCTGTCTGGGGCCTACTACACCTGCAGTGGTTCTGGGGCTGTCTTGCCTGTGTGGGAGAAGCCGAGCCAAGCTGAGAAGATGCGGGGGAGGACCCTTGCTGTAGAGAGCCAGGATGAAGGCTGGTCTATGAGAAGGGCCTGGTGACTCGTTTGAAGGATACACCTGCAACTAAAGCTGCCTTTACAATATGTTGGATGGCTTAAAGGTTCTAACGCTGTGAAGCTGGATCTACGTTTACCAATCTACTCCATTGCAGTATTGCCAGGTTGGCTTAAAGGTTCTGGTACTGTAACCCTGTCCTATAATCTAGATTGTGTTAACTAGTTCCTGGAAGCTAAAGCCTGTGAGACGGGTTTATCCAGGAGTGCTCATTCTACAAGCCAAATTGTGCTAACTAGCTCCTGAATTCTAAAGCCTGTGGGAGGGGTCTATTCAGGATTGTTCATTCTGCAAATCTCAAATTTGCTAATTATCTCTTGAATGCTAAGCCTGTGAGAGGGGTCCATTCAAGTGTGCTCTGGCTGCTAGGTCTGTGAGAGAGGCCTGTCCAGAAGTTCTACTGCCTGTAAGTCTGTGATTTCCGAGTATACAAGATTTGCTATAAAGAGAAGCTGTTCTACCTCTGGATTTAAAGAGTCTGTAAGTGATCTGCAACAAGGTATCTGAAACCTACCCTAACCCTCTCTCCTTCACTGCTTTCAAGTTCTTTATTAAAGCATTGAAAAAATACCTAAAGTGACTGACGTCCAAATTTCTGTTCTAAAACTCCACATTGTAGCCATGAATTCAACCCTGAGAAGTGATTTATGCTCTTCCCATCCCTGGTAAGCTCACAAGAGGCTGGGGTACCCGCTACACAGAGTTCTCTGATTTTGTAAAAAGCATTCCGTGTGTCATTGGACACAACCAATCAGTGGGTTTCAGCCAAAATTATTGGCTGAAATCTAATGCCAAACTCAATCACAGCACGGGTCAGCAGGGAGAGCGGAAGAAGGCCCTCACGTACATGTACGTAGGCAGTATATTTACTGTAAGTGGTTGGCAAGTGCTTAAACTGTTTTTTTTTTTCTGCAAAGCTTCCCTTTTACAAAACAGAGCTGTTTTTTAAAAATGTTGGGGATATCAAAGGCAGCATTCCCTTTTTACTGATTATCGGTTATTGAAGCTACCCTTTGTTCACAGTACCCCAACCCATCGTTTGAAATAAGTAAATAAATAAAACTGGAAAGTGAAAAAACAGTATACACCTAAAACACCTCACATTATATTACTCACATTTAGTGTACCCACTAACACTATTGACAAAATAAAGGACATACACCAGTAAGTCCGATTATCCCAATTAAGGCCCCTTTCAACCTTGTGTGACCTGAAAGTCGCGTAATTTTGCTGCAATTTTACCGCAATTTTTTGCCGTGATTTTGCTGTGATTTTGCCGCGATTTTGAGGTGACTTTAAGCAATGCCTGTGTAATCTTGAGGTCTATGAACCTCAAATCGAATCAGTCAGACCAAAGTAGTGCAGGGACTACTTTAAATTCACAGAAATATGAATGGTACTCATTGGAAATCATGGGGTACGACTTGTCATGCGACTTTGCAGTCCCAAGTCGCAGGACAAGTCGCACAAGTGTGAAAGGGACATACAACTGTCCTTCTGCTGACCAGTGTTTCTGTATCCTCTGCAGTAAAAACCCAGGCTGTGCTGTTTGTTTCTAGTAAATTCGGGCCCACAATTCCTGTTCAAAATTGTCCTGCTGCAAGTCTATTTTACACTGCTGCATCCATTGTGGTCTCTTATTTCTTGCAGTAAAACAAAACACTTGCCCTCTGTGTTCACATCAAAAACGGGAGATAGTGCTGCATCCCCAATTGCAGACAAACTAGGAAAAGGCCCAGTGGGATTTTGCGCAGCACTACATGACCCAAAGTAATCAACAATTATAATAAAGTACAAAAATTATTTTATTGAGATAAAACATCACAAGAAAGAGTGACATAAAACCAAGAGATGGTAGTAAGAACCACTATGAACATAAGGTAACAATGCTAGGACAGAGGCCCAGCCAGGTCTAGAGTGCGACCTGATGATTGGGCTGAGGCAGAGTAAACGCAGAGACATCAAACATCAAACTTACCTATGAAGGAAAGCAATGTAGCTGAGATGTGGAGAGCCACGCCGTCCAGGAGGAAGAAAAGCCTCTCATGTGACCGCAGTAGGCCAAGACTGCATATAAATGCAGGCTGGCCAAACACAAGCTGCGGGGTGTGTCTGTCAAACAGGCGGGGGTTGATAGCGTAGAGGGGGAAGAGAGAGGAGGGGGAGGTAGGCGGGAATCGAGTCCCGTGTATCCTCCGACGGTCCTATATATCCCTACAAGGAGCCAAGAGGGGGAGGAGACTCCCCATCCAAATCGGTTCCCTGCCCCGCCGACGTCCAGCGCCGCCGCGCGGCACACAATGAAATCACTTGGCCCGTGTGGTGGCGTCCGACGTCAGCACGGCGCACGCTCAAACGCCGCAACACAGCCCATGGAAGGGGCGGGAGCAAAAACTCCCCAATGCGGCAGACACAGGCCCCACTAGCTGCCAAGACAGCTGAGGAGCCCACGTGCGCCGTGGGGGGAGAGAAACCCAGACCAGCAAGATGGGCCAAAAACAGGAGCCAACACAACTTGCCCTAGCCGTTGATCCCCAGCAAGGCATATAACCTCCCCCGCACGTGAAGGGGGGGCAGATAGGCACAAGCAAATTCAAATGGCTATTGAAGCCATATATATAAGTCAATGTAACAAATTACATGTCAAAAATGAAAATGGATAAATAAGAAGAATCAATTATCTCCCAATACGAACATTAATGAAAAATAAATAAAATGTCTAAAAAATTGATCAATCTGGGGAGCCGAGCATACATCCGATCGGGCAACCCAAGAAACAACGCATGACCATTTACAAAAACATAAATACAAGCTGTTAATGAAAAAGTGATAAAAAAACAAACTTATAAGTGACAGAAAAAATTATTTTCATATAAAAGAAAATTCCAAAAAAAGAAGTCCAAATATAATCTCCAAAACAGGTGCAATTGTTAGAAGAAAACTTCCTCCACCAGGTGAAAAGGGTAGATAGATATGGTGACACCAATCTCTGTTTGAATCAGGTACTCTTACCAAAATGCCATTTTTTTACCTATCTCTAGGCAAACGAAAAACGCCAGCAGATAGCCTCTGCAAGCTTATAGATCCGACTCCACAGATGGACAATCTCCTAACACTAGGCGAACGAAGTCCACTGACATCTGATAGTTATTGACCTGTCGTTAGACAAGTCAAGCAATGCTTGTCTATGATGTGGTGTAAGGTTGGAAGGGACTGAGGGTGTAAGTTTAAGATCTTTAATGTCTTGAGTTACCAATATCAGAAATACAGAAACCCCTTGATTGGAACTAGGAGGTGGATACATAGTAGATGGTTTTTTAAGTATTGAGGGCTGATGTCTATATGGTGGAGGTTGAATAGAATTACTGGCCTGAGCGAGCAGGGATTCAATATCTATGCAATCGATCAGGTCGGGAGACTCATTCTCAGCTAGCAGATGGTTTAAGCTCGCTAGGACCTGTTTCTCACTATAAGATAAGATGTGGTCCTCTGGTTGTGTCTCTTTAGAGAACTTACCCTGTAAGAGAAGCTTACGTGTAAATAAGTGTATATTTTTGATGATTTCAAATTTGTCCAACGTACTAGTAGGGCAAAATGTTAAGCCCTTTGATAGTACAAAATGTTCATCTGGAGTGAGATTACGTGAGGACAAATTAATTATGTTGAAGGTTGTGGGGTGTTGCTTTGTGTTGTATTGTTGGGTCCCACCGATGTGTTGTTCTGTTTGACTAAAAAAATAGAAGGAACTCTAGGAGGATTAATAAGAGTGTTAGACCCATCACCAGGGTGGTTCCCCAGGGAAGAACCTGTGGGTCCCCCTATCTGAGAGATAGATACATCACCAAGTGTGCCAGAGAGACCATCAGAGGAATTCGTGACCCGAATCTTAGGGTTGCTATTAGAAAGAGCACCGTCACCCCGTCTCTGTCTTTTCGGACGTCTGGTTCGTCGCTGGTGTTTAGTGTTAGACGTAAGAGAAAGAGAAGAGGCAGATGAGTTATCGGAACCAGATACAGACGATTGTTTATGAGGAAATCTATTACCACATTGTTGTAAAGTTTGGGGGGCATTTGACCATCTATAGGCCTTACCCTCTCTAAAAGCTTGTTTGTCTCTTAGAATCTATTTAACCTTCTTAAGCATCAGTTGTTTATTGTACATTTCTAAGTGTGATTTTAATTTCATATTCAGTTCCCCATATAGTACACCATATCGAGTATGTGTTTCAAAAGATGACAATTGTTGGGAAATAGTATTGATATTCTGATCAATGATTGTCAACCGCTTGGTATATTCCTCTTTCAAGAGTTTCATCATTTTGGTAGAACATGTTTTTAAATTATTTTCCCAAGCCAATTTGAAATCTGTACTGATGTCTTCGAAGGAGGGAAAGATTTGTACCCTTAGACCCAAAGGATTAATATTATCACGAATGTATTCGTCAAATGCTTTCATATGCCAAAAGAGCGCAGATTTTTTCTCCAGCCAACCAGTCAGGCTGGAGAACATAAAGGTAAGTTCCATCTGTACAGATTCTGTTGCACTACATTCCCGCTGCAATTGTCCAACAAAATCATCCCATCCCTTACCGTAAAAGTTGGTCATAATGAAAAAAAGGGGACTGTCACAAGTATATGAGAAAGGATGGAAGCACAGAAGGAAAGCAAAAAGGAAGGGCCAAGGTATCTACTACCAGTTCAAGAAAACAAAACACTTGCCCTCTGTGTTCACATGAAAAACGGGAGATAGTGCTGCATTCCCAATTGCAGACAAACTAGGAAAAGGCCCAGTGGGATTTTGCGCAGCACTACATAACCCAAAGTAATCAACAATTATAATAAAGTACAAAAATTATTTTATTGAGATAAAACATCACAAGAAAGAGTGACATAAAACCAAGAGATGGTAGTAAGAACCACTATGAACATAAGATAACAATGCTAGGATAGAGGCCCAGCCAGGTCTAGAGTGCGACCTGATGATTGCTGGTGCACTATGATACCGACATGTTTCGAAGTTTACTTTATTGGTTTAACTTCTTCTTCAGGGAGAAACTCCCAGCACTGTTAATACATGGGTTCTGTAAAGTAACAACAAGCATGAATACAATGTAGAGTATGCATAATTATAATAGTAATACAATTCAAAAAGAGTAAACATACATACATGTGACCATCGGACATGGACATGCATTATCTCCAGGGAGGGTAAAACCCAGTCAGATGCATAAATAGCTTGTACCAGAAGATGAGGTGGCTTTAATGCGAACGGATGTGTGCCATAGAGGGTGACTGCCGAGTGGGTATGCCGTCAAGGCTGCAGAAGATGGCAACCCGCCTCCGGTGACGTCTCTATGATGAAACGCGTCAGTCAGAGCCAGAGAGCGTCACACGCACTTCCGGTAAAGCAGCCAGTGGAATGCACGGACGTTCCGGAGTCTGACTGCTCATAGGACTCAGTGAGTACCCATTTACACACCATTATTGCCTTCCATGATACCCCACACTATGGAAATTCTGTTATTGCATGTGGATACACTGGATGCTTTGAATTGAGCCGCCGGAGACGTCACAGGGCTGATACCGCAAGCTCCGTAACATCGACTCTTCACAATGGGACCTGACCGCCACAGATCCTCAGGTCCATCGGGTGGTGAGTGGGGTGTGTAAATAAGGGGGGAGCACAGCCGTGTTACCTCCCTGCCCACTCCATTCCTCACACCCCCCACACTGAACAGCCTTCTGTCTGTCCTATCCGAACTTTTTATACATACTTTTTTCTTATTTTAAGTACTGTCACTAGGGGGCTCTCTTGCAAAAGGAACTCCACAATCTTCACCTGTAGATACAGTCATTGTGTTCTGGGCTGTATTCACCATTTTGTTGACATTACCACAATGATATGCTATTTGTATATTTGCACGTTTGTATTTTTCTTGTGATGAATTTATTTCCTTCTGTTTAACCACTTCAGCCCCGGAAGGATTTCCAGCTTTAGGACCGGAGCCCTTTTTGCGATTCGGCACTGCGTTGCTTTAACTGACAATTGCGCGGTCAAGCGACGTTGTACCCAAACGAAATTTGCGTCCTTTTTTTTCCACAAATAGAGCTTTCTTTTGGTGGTATTTGATCACCGCTGCGTCATTTCTGATCGCCGCTATAAACAAAAGAAGAGCGACAATTTTGCAAAAAAACCCAAATTTCTTACTTTTTGCTAAAATACAAATCCAAAAAAAAAATATAAAAAAAACATATTTTTTCATCGGTTTTGGCAGATTTATATTCTTCCTCATATTTGTGATTAAAAAAATCGCAATCGGCGTTTATTGATTGGTTTGCGCAAAAGTGGTCGCGTTTACGGATGATGAGAATTAATTTTTGGGGTTTTTATTTTTTTTTAATTTTTTACTATTAATGGTGGCGATCTGCGATTTTTATCGGTACTGCGATATTTCAGTGGACATGTCGGACCATTTTGACACTTTTTTGGGACCATTGGCATTTATACAGCGATCAGTGCTATAAAAATGCACTGATTACTGTGTAAATGCCATTGGCAGTGAAGGGGTTAACCTGCAGGGGGCGCTCTAAGGGTTAACAGTGTTCCCTGGGCGTGTTCTAACTGTGGGGGGACTGCCCTAGCTGGGGAAGGGAAGTGGTCACAGCCTCCATGTACAGGAAGGCTGTGATCACAGCCCTTCCCCCTTCACAGAACGGAGGTCCGTGTTTACATACACGGACCTCCGTTCTTTCACTCCGGGGGGGGCATTGCGGGTGGCCGGCGGAGATCGACTCTGCCGCACCCGCTCCCTGGCCCTCCCTGGACACAGTGAGCGTGCGGGCGCGCCTCCGGCGGCGTGCACGCGCTCACTGTGCGCGATCAGGCGGCCGCCGTCATATGACGGTGATTCGCCTTACAGAGCCACTTTGCCGCCGTCAAATGCCGATCGGCGGTCGGCAAGTGGTTAAATATTAAATTTCAATGCACTAGTATTATTCATTTCACACGTCCAGCACACGGACGATTGGCAGCGCCGTACCCACCCCTTTTCACTAATATAACCCGCAAAGAGGCCCGGCCAGGGACGGCGGATGTCCCTATACCCCATGGCTCTGAAGTAAAAAAGACCATCAAACAATAATTGGGACACAACCGGTGACAGTTAAAGAAAGTTAACACGGAGGCAGGTTATGCATGTACTCGCTATCAATGGAATGACCCCAGACCAATAAATAAGGTGAAGCCAACCAAATCGGCCTACAATGGGCCTATGAAAGATACAAAGGCAGTAAAAAAGGGGGAGTATGAGAACATCCTGGAGGTAAGGCACATATCCCGACCTCCTACAGGCAAAATGGGCTGGGGTAGAGTAACCGCAGAGACATCAAACATCAAACTTACCTATGAAGGAAAGCAACGTAGCTGAGATGTGGAGAGCCACGCCATCCAGGAGGAAGAGAAGCCTCTCATGTGACCGCAGTAGGCCAAGAGGGCATATAAATGCAGGCTGGCCAATCACAAGCTGCGGGGTGTGTCTGTCAAACAGGCGGGGGTTGATAGCGTAGAGGGGGAAGAGAGGGGAGGGGGAGGTAGGCGGGAACTGAGTCCCGTGTATCCTCATACAGTCCTATCCATCCCTACAAGGAGCCAAGAGGGGGAGGAGACTCCCCATCCAAATCGGTTCCCCGTCCCGCCGGCGTCCGGCGCCGCCGCGCGTCACACGATGAAATCATATGGCCTGCGCGGCGGCGTCCGACGTCAGCACGGCGCCGGCGCACGCTCAAATGCCGCAACAAAGCCGATGGAAGGGGCGGGAGCAAAAACTCCCCAATGCGGCAGACACAGGCCCCACTAGCTGCCAAGACAGCTGAGGGGCCATTGAAGCCATAAATATAAGTCAATGTAACAAATTACATGTCATTTCTTGCAATAAACCCCTCCTTGTGCTTCTTTTTTCTGCAGTAACTTTGGGCTTAAAACTAGTATTTTGCTATTGACCTATGTTCCACTGATGTGTCATCTGTGGTCTTTTCATTCTTGTATTGAAACTCTCAGATATGCTCTTTATGTTTGGGAAATGTTGTTCTATAATTTCTATTTAAAATGTTCTTGTTGCTAGTTGATTTTTCACTACTGTATCCTCTGCGGTCTCTTCATTCTTGAGTTAAAACCCCTGCCTGTCCTCTTTATCTCTGGTAACCTTGGGCCTAAAGTTACTATTTAAATGTGTTCTATTGTTGGCCTTTTTTTCCACTGCTGCATCTTCTGTTGTCTCTTAATTCAGAACTTTTTTGCATTAATACTTACTGTAACCCCAATGGCAGTGACCAGCTCCCCATGCCATTTTTTCAACATTAGATTGCAAATTAGCCTTGAAAATTACAAAACAAACAGCAATCGCCTTCCATAGACTTTAATATGGTTCAGCGCTAAGTTTGAGGTATAAGAACTTCACACTGGTTTTACAGACCCTTCAATAAACCAAATCCAGGCCCATTCGCTCATCCCTACTGACTTCTGTAGCTTTAGGCATTGTGGAGGAATTCATATTTAAATTTCCATCAGAAGTGCTAAAATTACAGCCTATTTCCTATTATTTTCTATGCTATTTTTTTTTACTCCACTGGCAGCTATATCCTCTTCCCTCCAGCACTCTATGTTGTGGACCGGACCTCTGTATCCTCACACCAAGTGCGGGACTGATGGTCCTGCACTGTATGCAATTACATCACAGCTACAACCACAGATTGGAGTGCCTGAAGGAAGAGGCCTCAGGGAAACATTTGCATGAATGAAAGGAGGAGTCTGTGGAATAGGGATGAGCCGAACACCCCCTGGTTCGGTTCGCACCAGAACTTGCAAACAGACAAAAAGTTTGCGCGAACATTCGAACACTGTTAAAGTCTATGGGATCCGAAAATGAATAATCAAAAGTGCTCATTTTAAAGGCTTATATGGAGGGTTATTGCCCTAAAAAGTGTATGGGGACCCGTGTCCTGCCCTAGGGAACATGTATCAATGAAAAAAAAAGTTTTTAAATCGATCGTTTTTTCAGGAGCAGTGATTTTAATAATGCTTAAAGTAAAAAAAAAAATGAAAAATTAATTTAAATATTGTGCCTGGGGGGTGTCCTTAGTCTGTGTGTGAAAGGGAGCATCTATGTGAGGTGTAGAACATAGCCAGAGCAAAATTACATTTCCATAGGAAAAATTGTCATTTAAAATCGTGGCTGTAATGTATTGCCGGTTCCTGGCAATATACAAAAAATCGCTGAAAAAAAGTGCGTGGGGTTCCCCCCGTCTCCAAACCAGGTCTTGGGTTTTGGTTTGTAATTTAAGGGGAACCCCACGCCAAATTAAAAAAAAAATTGACCTGGGGTTCCCCCTAAAATCCAAAAAACCCTTATCCAAGCATGCAGCCCTGGCCGGTTGGGATGAGGGGGGACGGGCGAGCGCCCCCCCCACTCCTGAACCGTACCAGGCTACATGCCCTCAACATGGGGAGTATGGGTGCTTTGGGGGAGAGGGTGATCTGCCCCCCCACCTCAAAGCACCTTGTCCCCATGTTTTTGATAAGTCCTTTATTGAGTAAAATAGCTATTTTCTTCTTTCTTCCTCCATCTTCTCCTGGCCCGGTCCTTCTTCTGGTCTTCTGCTTCTTCTTTTAGTCTTCTTGCTTCCTCTCTTCGTCTTCAATCCTCACCTTCATCTTCTTCTTCTTTCACCACCGCCGCTCTCCCGCTGCTGCAGCCAGAATGGGCGGTCTTCACAATGACAGTTCTTTTATAAGAAGGGGTGGGGCCACCCGGTGACGTAAATGGGAGACCCGGCCCCTCTGACAGCGCATGATGTCAGAAGGGGGAGGGTTCACTTGGTTACATTCCCACTTAACCCCTTGATTACCTGAGATGTTAACTCTTTCCTAGCCAGTGCCATTAGTACAGTTACAGTGTATAGTATTATCACTGATCACTTTATTGGTGTCACTTATTATGTCAATGTCAGTAAGTCAATTCCCACCCAGAGTCAGTGTCAAATTGCCCACCGCACTATCACAGTCCCACTATAAGTCGCTGATTACTGCCATTAGTAGAATAAATAGAAAATAATTATAAAAATTCTGCTGTATATATACCATAGTTTGTAGATGCTGTAACTTTCACGCAAACCAATCAATTAACACTTATCGGGATTTTTTTTTTTACCAACGACATGTAAAAGAATACATTTTGGCCTGAATTTATGAAGAAATTTGATTTTTTAAATTTTATTATTGGATATGTTTTATAGCAGAAAGTAAAAAAAATTGGTTTTTTTTGAAGATTTTTGGTCGTTTTTCATTTATATATTAAAAATAAGCAAACCCAGTGGTGATCAAATACCACCAAAAGAAAGCTCTATTTGTGTTAAAAAAATTATATACGGGGTGGGCCATTTATATGGATACACCTTAATAAAATGGGAATGGTTGGTGATATTAACTTCCTGTTTGTGGCACATTAGTATATGTGAGGGGGGGAACTTTTCAAGATGGGTGGTGACCATGGCGGCCATTTTGAATCCAACTTTTGTTTTTTCAATAGGAAGAGGGTCATGTGACACATCAAACTTATTGGGAATTTCACAAGAAAAACAATGGTGTGCTTGGTTTTATCTTTGTATCTTCACAGCACATGGTTTTTTTATGGTTTTTATGGTCAGTAAAAACCAATACCGGGTGAGCTGCTCCTTCCAGGAGGTACCGCCATTCCTCCAAAGCCGACTTGATGGCCAGCAATTCCCTATCACCGACATCATAGTTCCAGCAAGATGGTGCACCACCACATTATGGGTGTCAGGTCCGAGCATTCCTGGATGAACAGTTTCCTGGAAAGTGGATTGGTCGTCGTGGGCCAGTTGAATGGCCCCCAAGGTCTCCCGATCTGACCCCCTTAGACTTTTATCTTTGGGGTCATCTGAAGGCAATTGGCTATGCTGTGAAGATACGAGATGTGCAGCACCTGAAACTATGGATACTGGAAGCCTGTGCTAGCATTTCTCCTGCAGTGTTGCTATCAGTGTGTGAAGAGTGGGAGAAGAGGGTTGCATTGACAATCCAACACAATGGGCAGCACATTGAACACATTTTATAAGTGGTCAGAAACTTGTAAATAACTCATGAAAGAATAAAGTTACGCTAAAACCAAGCACACCATTGTTTTTCTTGTGAAATTCCCAATAAGTTTGATGTGTCACATGACTCTCTTCCTATTGAAAAAACAAAAGTTGGATTCAAAATGGCCGCCATGGTCACCACCCATCTTGAAAAGTTTCCCCCCTCACATATACTAATGTGCCATAAACAGGAAGTTAATATCACCAACCATTCCCATTTTATTAAGGTGTATCCATATAAATGGCCCACCCTGTACATTTCGTTTGGGTACATCGTTGCATGACCACACAATTACAAGTTAAATTATTGCTAAATTTCAAATAATGGCGTGGTCATGAAGGGGGGAACTTTCTGGAGCTGAAGTGGTTAAAATTAGGCCTCAAAATTTATTTTTGTTTGCTTTTTGTGTTCTTTTGCATGTTTGTTGGTGTATTCCATGGTTATGTGAGGTATCTTACCATTAGGAAAACAAACAGCTAAAATAGCAACTTTCAAACCTGATAGCCAGCCTAACATCCAATTGAAGGAACGAGCACAGCAGGCTTATTATGCTGTTGTTAATTTAGCAGTAGTGGCTTGGCGTTGCCAGCCTGCAAGCAGAAGTGCTGTTACTGGCAGGAGCTCTAGGTAGGAAACTTTGCATCAAATTTACAATAAAATATTTGCATAATGCAAGTGATATTTAATGCCAAACATACTGAAAAACACATTGTAGATTTTGGGTTTGCATATGCCTATGGCTTTGTTCCAGGCCTTTCTAGCTTGTTTTTTTAACCACCTTCCAGCTGCCCACAGTAGATTTACTGCAGGCAGGTGGAAGTTGCAGGCCAGGTGACATACCTGTACGTCGCTCCCTACAGGGCGTGGCACACAGCATGCCACGCCCACGACCACTGTGTTCTCTGGTACAGCGGATTGCAGCTATGCAATCACATGATCACAATGTGTCAGGGCCTGGACTTGAACCTGGGACCTTGACCGTGTCTGGCAATGACTGTTCTCGCTGAGCTACCTGAGATGCTTGACAGCACCCTGCCTAATCTATTGGGCAACCCTGCCTTATGACTTGATTTCTGTTGAACCTTGAACTCTTTTCTCCTCCCATTAACTTCCTGACATAATACATGTCTCTGCACTTCCTGTTGCCAGATTATTGTGGTTCCTATCCTGTCTGCTGCCTTGAGCTACCTTGGAATCGACCTTGGCTTGTGATCCCAACTACGAAACTCTTCTCCTGCATCAACCTTGGCTTGTGACCCCGACACTAATCATCGGTCTAACGCAGGGATCTCCAAACTACGGCCCTCCAGCTGTTGCGGAACTACACGTCCCATGAGACATTGTAAAACTCTGACATTCACAGACATAACTAAGCATGTTGGGAATTGTAGTTCCTGAAAAACTGGAGGGCCATAGTTTGGAGACCCCTGGTCTAACAGTTCAGAAAATTCAATCTCTTACAGAACTGAGAACTGTGCTTAGCCTGACGTCATCGGCCATTGGTCTCCACTCATTACAGGTATTCTCCTAACAGAATAATCTGGCCAAAAGATCATGGAGACCACCGCAACTTCACAATCCCTGAGTGAACATGTTGTTTTGCTAACTGAGGCTGTTACAAACCAAGGCTAGATGATTCAAGCTTACAAGCACAAATACAAGAGTTATAAGGGGAAGTAATCAAACTGCGATCACAACTTGTGAATAGGGATGGGCTGTATGTTCTGGTCGAATGTGAGTTCGACCCAAACATCGGCTGTTCATTTGTTCGGGGAAACCCGAAGATTATGGGGCGTTTGCAGCAACTTCCCGCGCCCCATAATGTTTTCAAATGGTGGCAGAATGCCGCCCACTGATTGGCCAAATCATGCACATGACCTGCTGTGAGAGCTTTGATTGGCTAAAGGCAGGGTGCCTTTAGCTAATCATTGCACAGCAGCCTCAATACACGCCCCACACTATATAAAGCCGCTTGTACAGCGGCTCTATGTAGTGTGTGAAACGGTGGATAGATAGGTAGTTTAGGTTGCGTATTGCAGGCAGTTTAGTTAGATAGGTAATTGTAAAAAAAAAAAGAAAAAAAAAGATAGATAGATAGATAGATAGATAGATAGATAGATAGATAGATAGATGTGAAAGAGGATGCTACGCCGAGCAAATAGATACCACACATGTTACAGTTGAAAATTGCGCACACTTGCGGAATGGCGACAAACTCTGGTACTTAAAAATATTTAAAAAAACTGTTACCTGGTTAGGGGTGCAGAGGAGGTCTTTTGCTAGAATTATTGCTCACACTCTGACGATCGCAGCGATACCTCACGCGGTTTGAATACCATTTTCATATGCGGGCATGACTTACGTATGCATTTTATTTGCTGCACAAGCCCGCGTGGACGGTGGCACTTTAAACATCTTTTTTTTACATTTTTTTATTTATTTTATTTAATTTTTTCTTTTAACACTGTTCCTTAAAAAAAATCTGATCACATTTATTGCTATCACAAGGAATGTAAACATCCCTTGTGATAGTAATATATGGTGACAGGTACTCCTTTATACTTCACAGTATTCAGATTGCCAAAAACGGTGATTCTGAATACTGTAATTTTTTTAAAACCGGCGCCGTTAGCCGCCGAGTAAACTGGAAGTGACGTTGTAACGTTGCTTCCGGAAATGTACGAAGGAGTCCCGATCGAAGCCACAGGGACTCCACACAGCCGGCGGATGTGACGGATCGGAGCTGGGGCTGTCCCCTCCCGCTGCCTGGGATAACAACCAAGCGGCTCCCGAGCTGGATTGGCTGTTATCAACGGATAGCCGGCTGCCTGCTCTGAAAAAACGGTACCAGGGTATAGCCTGTAGCTACAGACTATACTTCCACTTAAAGCAGCCACTGTTTATAAACAGCGATTCGCGTTAAGTGGTTACACTAATTTACAACAGCAGGGCCCGTTCCTGCGCCCAACAAAAGTAACTGCAAGGGGTTACAGTGTTCTGGCACCGCCAACACCCAAGGCCCAATTTTTCACCACCTGTTTGACTCGGAAGCCTCCCGGTCTTTATCCGAGGGAGTGGGAGGGGCCATCCCCCCACCCCCCACCGTCCGGCGCTCTTCTCCGGTCTCCCGTCCCACCAGGAGGCCGGAGCTCTGATCCAACACTTCTTGCCTCTGTGTGGAGTCCCTGTGGAAGCTGGAATCAACTTCAATTGGGACTCCTTTGTACATTTCCGGAAGCAACGTCACAACGTCACTTCTAGTTTACTTGGCGGCAAATGGCGCCTGTTTTAAAAAAATTACAGTATTTAGAATTGCCGTTTTTGGCGATCTGAATACTGTGAAGTGCAAAGGAGGGATGGGGGGGTCCCTCCATAAAGAGTACCTGTCATCATATATTACTATCACAAGGGATCTTTACATTCCCTGTGATAGTAATAAAAGTGATCAGGTTTTTTTTTAAACAAACAGTGTTAAAAAAAAAGAAAAAATTAAATAAAATAAATAAAAATTGTAAAAATAAAATTTAAAGTGCCATCGTAACTGCGAGCTCGCGCAGCAAAGAAAACGCATACGCAAGTCACGCCCGCATATTAAAAAAAAGGGGGTTCAATCCACACATGTGAGGTATCGCCGTGATCGCCAGAGAGTGAGCAGTAATTCCAGCAAAAGACCAATTCTGCACCTCTAACCTGGTAACCGTTTAAATTTTTTTAACGTGTCGCCTATGTACTTGGCGTAACATCCTCCTTCACAATATACAAAACAAATTGGCCTAACTTTACTGTTGTCTTATTTTTTAACTCCAAAAAGTGATTTATTTCCAAAAAAATTGCGCTTGAAAGACTGCTGCGCAAATACCGTGTGACAAATAGTATTGCAACGATTGCCATTTTATTCTCTAGGTTGTTTGAAAAAAAAGATATAATGTTTGGGGGTTCTATGTAATTTTCTAGAAAAAAAAATGATTTTAACTTGTAAACAACAAGTGTAAAAAAGGGCCCCTGCACTTAAGTGGTTAAACTAATGTACAACAGCAGGTGCCGTTCCTGCGCCCAACAAGAGTAACTGCAAGGGGTTACAGTGTTCTGGCACCGCCAAGACCCAAGGCCCAATTGTTTGCCACCTGTTTGACTGGGGGCTTTCATCACAATTTGTAAACTAATTTACAACATCAGGCCCAGTTCCTCCGTCCAACAAGAGTAACTGCAAGGGGTTACAGTGTTCTGGCACCGCCAGCACCCAAGGCCCAATTTATCGCCACCTGTGTGACTGGGGGATTTTATCACAATTTTTAAACTAATTTACAACAATAGGGCCCGCCCCAAAATTAAAAAAAAATCCCCCAAAATCAAAACCAGGCCCTTCAGGTCGGGTATGGAATTTAAGGGGAACCCCGTGCCATTTTTTTTTTAAATGTAGTGGGGTTCCCCCCAAAATCTAAACTAGGCCCTTCAGGTCTGGTATGGAATTTAAGGGGAACCCCGGCCAAAATTAAAATAAAATGAGGTGGGGTTCCCCCCCGAAATCCAAACCAGGCCCTTCAGGTCTGGTATGGAATTTAAGGGGAACCTTGTGCCAATTTTTTTTTTAAAAATGGCATGGGGTCCCCCCAAAATCCAAACCAGACCCTTATCTGAGCACACAGCCCTGGCATGGCAGGGGGGGTGGGGACGAGTGAGCACCCCCCCTTAACCATACTAGGCCACATGAGGTCACCCCCAAAGCACCTTGGCCCCATGTTGATGGGGAGAAGGGCCTCATCCCCACAACCCTGGCTGGTAGTTGTGGGGATCTGCGGGCAGGGGGCTTATCAGAATCTGGAAGCCCCCTTTAATAATACCCCTACCCATTCACCAAAAAAGGAGTGTACTGTAAAAAAAACAAGAGGCAGTTTTTGACAAGTCCTTTATTTTGTAAAATAGCGCTTTTCTTCTTTCTTCTTTCTTCCTCCATCTTCTCCTGGCCCGGTCCTTCTTCTGGTCTTCTGCTTCTTCTTTTAGTCCTCTTGCTTCCTCTCTTCGTCTTCAATCTTCATCTTCTTCTTTCTTCTTTCACTGCCGCCGCTCTCTCCGCTGCTGCAGTCCGGCCCCTGCGCGTCTTCCAGTCTTCACAATGACAGTACTTTTATAAGAAGGGGCGGGGCCACTCAGTGATGTAACTGAGTGAACCCACCCCCTTCTGACGTCATGCAATGTCAGAGGGGGCGGGTCACTCAGTTATGTCACTGGGTGGCCCCCCCTTCTTATAAAATAACTGTCTGTGAAGACCGCCTATTCTGGGTGACGCGCAGGGGCCGGACTGCAGCAGCGGGGAGAGCGGCTGCGGTGAAGAAGAAGAAGATGAAGGTGAAGATTGAAGATTGAAGATGAAGAGAAGAAGCAAGAAGACTAAAAGAAGAAGCAGAAAACCAGAAGAAGGACCGGGCCAGGAGAAGATGGAGGAAGAAAGAAGAAAAGAGCTATTTTACAAAATAAAGGACTTTTTTTTTTTACACTACACTCCTTTTTGGTGAATGGGTTGGGGTACAATGTACTCCAAACCTATTCACATGGGGGGGCCGGGATCTGGGGGCCTCCTTATTAAAGGGGGCTTCCAGATTCCGATAAGCCCCCCCGCCCGCAAACCCCCACACGCACCGGCCAGGCTTGTGGGGAAGAAGCTCTTGTCCCATCAACATGGGGACAAGGTGCTTTGAAGTGGGGGGGCAGAGCCCCCCCACCCCCAAAGCACCCATACTCCCCATGTTGAGGGCATGTAGCCTGGTACGGTTCAGGAGTCGGGGGTGCTCTTCCGTCCCCCCTCATCCCAACCTACCAGGGCTGCATGCTCGGATAAGGGTCTGGTTTGGATTTTAGGGGGAACCCCACGCACTTTTTTTCTGCAATTTTTTGTATCCCGGCAATACATTACAGCCGCGATTTTAAATGACACTTTTTTCTATGGAAAAGTAATTTTGCTCTGGCTATGTTCTACACCTCACAGAGATGCACCCTTTTACACACAGACTAAGAACACTCACCAGGCACAGTATTTAAAGGAATTTTTCATTTTTTTCACTTTAAGCATTATTAAAATCACTGCTCCTGAAAAAGCGCAGAGCTTATGATTGCCCAATGGAGCTTGTAACGGGAGCCCCAATTCCATTTGGTCGACTCTACAACCTTTCTGAGCCAGAACTGAAAGCATTAAGTGACTTTATACAGGAAAATCTGGCAAAGGGTTTATCCGCCCTTCAACTTCCCCTGCTGGAGCCCCACTGTTCTGTTAAATAGTTGTTGAAAAAAAAAGATGGGACCCTGTGCCCATGCATTGATTACAGAGAGGTAAATAAAATGACAGTTAGGCATTGTTATCCACTTCCATTAAATCCAGAACTATTTGAGGGACTGAGAATAGCAAAGATATTTACCAAGCTTGATCTGCGGGGTGCATATAATCTTGTTCGTATTCGACCTGGAGATGAATGGAGGATGGCTTTTCGGACAAGATATGGGCATTATGAATCCTTAGTAATGCACTTTTGATTCTGTAATGCACCAGCTACCTTACAACATTTCATAAATGATGTTTTCAGAGGCTTGTTAGACCAGTTTGTGTTGGCTTCCCATTTTTGACATACTTATCTTTTCTACCAACTTACAGGAACATTGGGATCATGTCCGTGCAGTTTTAGAATGATTATGACAAAATAAATTATACATTAAGTTGGAAAAATGTGAGTTTGAACATACCCGTATACAGTTTTTGGTTTACATCACCTCTTCTGAAGGGCTGAACATGGACCCCAGCAAGATCCAGGCCATCCTAGACTGGCCTACCCCCAAAAACAAAAACGATGTGCAATGGTTCTTAGGATTCACAAACTTTTATCAGAGATGTATTAAAATTTTTCAAAAATTGTGGCCCCCATGACAAAGAAGGAGGCACGCTTTCAGTGGTCCACAGAGACAGAAACGGCCTTCTCACATTTGAATATCTTAATCACCTCTGCACCTGTACTGGTACACCCTAACCCAGAACTTCCTTTTATAGTAGAAGTAGATGCCTCCAATACAGCCGTTTGAGCAGTTCTTTCTCAAAGAATTGGTGAAAAGATGTTATTACTGTACATCCATGTGCATATTTTTCCCACCAAATGACAACAGCGGAACAGAATTATGATATCGGCAACAATGAACTTTTAGCAATAAAAGAAGCCTTCACTGAATGGAGACACCTTCTGGAGGGCACCACACATCCCATAACTGTCCTTACTGACCATAAAAATCTTGAATTTATTAAATACGCAAAAAGGCTCAATGCAAGGCAAGCAAGATGGACTCTTTTTTTTCAAGATTTCATTTTGTTATTTCTTACAGACCTGGATGTGAAAATGTAAGATTAGATGCTTTGTTGAGAATGCCAGGTGACATCAGGTGATTCTAGCTACATGGAACCAGTGAGTACTATCTTACAAGAAAGATACTTTTTGGGAGAAATGTACCCTGCATATGATAGAGATCCACTCTTAAACAATCCACCAGGACATTTGCACATGAACTTTCATGATGGCAATTGAACCTTTGAAAAAATGATTGCTTGTCCCTGAAGAGGCATGAATAAACATGAATAACCAGTTCTTCAGCTGGTGCATGATTCAAAATCTGCTGGTCACCTTGGAATTTGGAAAACGGTAGACCTCCTTGCCCATACCTTTTGGTGGCCTTCCTATTGGAAAAATGTATAGGATTTTGTTCTCTCATGTGAAACCTGTTCCTGCCATAAAGTACCATGCTTCCTCCATGTAGGTCTTTACAACTCCTTACTGTGCCATCGCAACCATGGGGATCCATTTCCATGGATTTTATTGTTGACCTACCTCCTTCCAAGGGATTTACAACTGTCATGGTAGTGGTGGATCGTTCAACAAAGAAGGCTCCTTTTGTGCCCATCACTAGCATTCCTACAATTGAAGACACTGCAGAAATACTAATAAGAGAAATTTACAGGCTGCATGGTATTCCAGATGTTCACATCACGACTATAGAAGACTTTCTGTTCTATTCTGGGAATTGAAGTTAACCTATCTACTGCCTTTCATCCACAAACGGTCAGAGCAATATCTCAGATATTTCATCTGCCATCTTCAGGATGACTGGACCAAATATCTACCGTTAGCAGAATTTGCTTACAACAACTCCCGCCACAATTCCATCTGTCAAAGCCCATTTTTTTTTGCCAATTACAGATGTCATCCATCTCTTATTCCCGGGCTTCCAGTGGATTCTTCCTTACCAACTGTAAATACAAGAGTGTCTGCTTTACAAGACAATCAGGAATTACTGAAGAAAACCTTACACGAAGTTCAACAATCCTATAAGGAAATTGCAAATAGACACAGACGGACCATTCCTCCCTACTAATTAGGTGATAAGGTCTGGCTATCCACTAAACATTTACAGCCTAAACTTTCTTCTCAGAAACTTGGTCCTAAGTTCATTGGTCCTTTCAAAGTAATTGCACAAATTAACCCTGTGGTCTACAAACTTAAAGGGGTTGTAAAGGCAGGAGGTTTTTTTTTTATCTTAATGCATTCTATGCATTAAGATAAAAAATGTTGTGTGTGTAGCAGCCTCCCCAGCACCCCCTAATCACTTACCTGTGCCCATTCTCTCTGCAGCGATGTCCACGATCCCCTCAGCTATCCAGTACATGCCTCCTCATTGGCTGGGACACAGCAGCGGCACGATTGGCTCCCACAGCTGTCAATCAAATTCTGTTAGCCAATCACGGGAGAGAGGGGACGGGCCATGTTGGCGCTCCATGTCTGAATGGATACACGGAGCTCTGACTTGGCTTGGGTGCCCCCATAAAGAGCTGCTGGCTAAGGGGGCACTTTAAGGAGGGAGGGGCCAGGAGAGCAGAAGAGGGACCCGAGAAGAAGAGGTTTTGGGCTGCTTTGCAAATCCAACTGCACAGCAGAGGTAAATATAACATGTTTGTTATTTTAAAAAAAAAGGCGAGCCTTTACAATCACTTTAAGCTACCTCCTTATATGAAAATCCATCCTGTTTTTCATATGGCCTTTCAGAAGAAATCCTTTTTTGGACGTACACATCCTCCACCAGACCCAGTCCAAGTGCAAGGGGAGGAAGAATTCATGGTGGATAAAGTTCTTGACTCCTGTATGCATCGTGGTAAACTACAATACCTGTTAAGATGGAAAGGCTATGGGCCACAGGAAGATTCTTGAGAGCCTGAGGAGAACAAACGTTCATGCCCCTAGATTAACGAGAGAATTCCACCAGAGATTTCCCCAAAAAGCTGGTCCTAAGATGTCCACGAAGGGGGGGAGTAATGTCAGGGCCGGGACTTGAACCTGGGACCTCTTCTGTGTCTGGCAATGACTCTATTGGACAGACCTGCCTTGTGTGTTGATTTCTATTGAATCTTGAACTCTGTGCTCCTTCCATGAACTTCTTGATATAACCCATGTCTCTGCATTTTCTGTTGCCAGATTATTGTGGTTCATATCCTGCCTGCTGCCTTTAGCTACCTCTATTGGTACTTGGAATCGACCTTGGCTTGTGATCCCAACTACGGAACTCTTCGCCTGCATCGATCTTGGCTTGTGACCCCCGACTACGAAACTCTTCTTCTGCATTGACTTTGGCTTGTGACCCCGACTACGAAACTGTTCTCCTGCACTGACCTTGGCTTGTGACCCCGACACTGATCATCGGTCTAACAGTTAGGACAATTAAATAAAAACAAAAAAACAAAACATTGCTGTTACAGTGACAATCACTATGGTGACACTTCCAGAGATCAAGTGGTTAAATAGGTCCTTATATGCAGAAAATATCTGTACTCATCTGAATTAATTTGAAAATGGTAGGAAACCAATTTTGCCACCATCTGTAATTTTCAGTTCCTACATTGATATAAAATGTGACCTGATTTTTTAAATCATTTGTTTATTTCTTTTTTAGCTTTGATTTTCTCCCCACCAATCAAGATACAAATATATCATTTTTATTCGATAAAGCAATTTACTGATTCTTAAAAACTATACCTTTACAGATATAACCTTTCTGTGTAGTTTTCTTTTTTCCACGCAGGAGTAAGGATGAGGTTCATTACACTGAGCTGGCATATTTCTGCTTCTCAACTAAGTAAATAGAGAAGGCTTAACCAGTATATCACATGCAACCTCAAAGGCAATTATGTTTAGTGCTTTTGCCTGTTCATTCAAACAATAACAGAGATAACATCAAGAGCTTACAGTTTAAGAAAATTAAGCTTAAATATAATGTTACTCGTTACTTTCTATCTAAAGGGGATATACCGTAATTACATGTGATATTCTGTAACAAAAAGGATATTAAAAAGTAATTGTACAGTAGTTTGATAACACAAATTGTAAATAAACTGTGTAATGGCAGCTAGTATTTAAAAGTAGGCTTCATTAAATATTCATAGCAACTGTGATCACACTTATAACATTCATTTCTTTATGGGACAACATTGCTTGTTTGAACATGACCTTCATATAGAAACTAGGAATAAGCAAAGCAAGGGCAAGGGTTTTCTAATTTTTTTGCAGGCATTTCCCAATTTTCAACAATATTTCTGAAAAATGTAATAATTTGGCTAAGTGCATTGAAGTGAGTAAAGAAAATGAAAATAAAATGGGTTTTGGTGTTGTTTTAAAGGTGCAGAGGGCTTTAATCCTTCTGGTGCTGGCAGCTGCAGTGTCAGCATGTAAACAATCTCCCTAGCCGCTACAGCAGCTGGGAGTTTTGTTTACATTTTCTTCTCACTACTGATTTCCACTTACAGCTATCTGATTACTTCTGCAGTATTTTCTAGGTGCTCACTGATCTTCCCTGCGATTTATGAACCTGGAAGCACTCAGCTTGGACCTCTGACTGGAAGTAACTGATTGAGCCGGTCTTTGCTTGTTTGTCTTCAGCAGAATGCTGGGTTTACATTTAGGGTTTACTTACCCTGCTCTATAATGTCCCATAGGGGGCTATCAGGTCATTTCTAATATAAAATAATCAATAATATGAATATTAATGGGTTCTGCAGTCTAACTTCACACCTACTCAGCATTTCAAGTGTTTACCAGTCTCAGAACTTACAGACCCTGAGTGATTGATTTTCAAGACACTTAGAGAAGCTTATTTGCACTCCAAACAAACCAAGACAACCCTCACCCTTTAGTGAACAATGAGTTAGATTTGCTATTCAAACAATACCTGAATAAAAAAAAATCCTCTCTAAATTGAAACTTGTTCGAACATATGAAAATTGTTAAAGGAAAGACAATTACAAATAATCTTCTGTTTACTAGGCGTAAACAGACACAAACATCAACCAGTTTTATCCCTTGGGAAATCCAAATTCTATGCTTCACTACTTCTCTAGCCCAACAAGATGCAAAACTTTTTTGTATTCTCATCATAATATCAGCTACTTTCATTGTCTCAGTCTACGGAACTGCTAACAAACTGAGTTTGTGCCCCACAAATCATTAACAGAGTGATACTTCTCTGTGACTTCTTTGCAAATGGAAAAAACCTGAGAGAGGTCAAATTAGGATGAACTGAATGTATTCAACTATTTTGATTGACTGTGAACAATTTCAGAATAAGACAGAAGAGGGTCTCTTCTGGATCTAATTGGAATTGGAAAAAAACTGTAAAATGTTCAACCACTTTACAATTTACTTATCTACAGTGCATCATACCATATGAAGGACCGAATCATGATAAAAATAATTTTTATGTTCTGATGTAACATTAAAAAAATGGGAAACAATTATGATTTAATGGTATGAATGATTCAGAAGTGAGAGGAAAAATTATGATGCAATACCTTGATCAGTCACTCATCATTCACAAATATTCCATGATAAAATGAGAGAACATTATACATATAAGACTACAAGTAATATTATCCACACTGGGAACCTCATCCATACTATTATGAGGGTAATATACACGTAGCTGGAATGAGCTAATCAATAAGAATATAATGTCCTATATAAGGTTAATTGATTCATTGAATAAATCCAAATTTATTTCCAAAGACCCAAAATAGGAATTCATGGTCAGCGCAATCTGAGGGAAATGTTAGGGTGATCTATAAAAATGCCTTCCAATCAGATGTGGGTAATAATTCTAAACTACATATTTTTCCCTTAGAATAGGGGATTTCGGACAAAAGCAGAGTTTAGAGAGAAAAGGGGAGACACTCACCGAGACTCAAAGGTCAACACTGATCATCACACAGACACTCATCTGATCATCATCTCAACTCTCCATCATGAATCCAGACTCTCCATACCAGATCAGATTCTATTTGAAGTGGTCATTGTTGAAAATCCTTTCTCAGCTTCCAACGAAGAACTTGCATGAACGACATCATTAGAAAAATCTTTAAGGGTTTATTCTTCAAGACATAACATAAGACAAACTTACGTAGCAACATAATTGATGATGAGATTATGGTATGGCTTCAGATGTTAGTCAGGAGGAGGAAGGGTTCTGACAGGTGTTCACGTCACGTGTCCAAGAGTGTAGGCGTCCATTCCTTCATCTCTCTCTTCCTGTCCTTCCTAACTTGACATTACAAAGTCACTTCTTTTATACTGTTTGAAACCTTTAGGTCAGCTGTTCCAAAGCAATCTACACTTTACTTATATGGCTTTTGGTCTATAAGGAGACACACATATGGTCATGTCTCCTCTAGCATTACTTCACATGAGTTTTGAAATAGAATTGCATATACAACACTTTCTCTATCCAGGAGCACATTGAAATAACATTCACAAATATAACTAACATTATTTAATACATTTAATATATTTCAGAGCCCAATATTATTCAAAATAATATTATAAATTCATAATTTCCAACAGTCATTGCAAGTCCTCAAGGTGTAGGCCTATAATTCACACATCACAGCTATCTTTGCATTGTAAAGTATAACTTAATCTCTCCACTGTGAAATTGTATCTCATTTCTGAATCTGACTGAATTTGGACCTTTGTGGGGTTTTTTTTAATCAAAACTCTTTTTTATTAAGTTAAAAAAATCATCCAAACAATAAAAAGGCATAGTGATCATTAGTAATCATACATGATATTCATGCAGAAAATTGTGATCAATCTTATGCAAAGAAGGTTCCAATTAAACATGTGTAAACAAAAACAAAACAAATCAACCCGAGTTCATATCTCAGTAAGCTATACATAATGCCATTTCTTTCTGTTTTTCATAGATTAACATCCTATGAACTCACATCAATATTAACATAGTTGACATCTTAGGTGGGTAAAGCACTTCTCGCCCCTTAACAGTGAAGCCATACCAACTTAAATTTGTAAGAGTCTATCCATTTCTAGCTGTAATGGAACGAGGCCAGGAGAATCCAGCCAGCTCTGCCAAATAAGATTGAATTTACGTAATGCAATTCAGTGACGGTAAGCCAATTGTTCCCCGAGCAGAAGAGAATTGACATACTCAACCCATCAAGGAGACACACCAGTGGGGTTAGAGGTACAGGCACTTGGACAAGCATAGAGATGGTTTGTAGGCCCTCGGTCCAGTACCTTGTGAGCTTTGAGCATTACCAGATCATATGTATAAAGTCACCTCTATGTACATTACATTTAGGACACATCAGAGAATCTTCCCTGCCCCAATTAAACAAATTGGCGGGTGTACGGTAAGCTCTATGGAGAATAAATAGCTGCCAGAGCTTGTGGGAGGCTGATGGGGAGGTAGCAGGAATCGATTCTAAAGCCATATCCCACTGATCACCATCAATGTCTCCTATATCCGCTACCCAGCAAGCCCTGCATTTCAATCGGGTATGGTCTTGAATGGAGGACAGTAACTCTAAATATATACGGGAAAATGGAGAGGAGGTAAGTCATATCTGCTTTAGATAATAAAGCAATGATTTCCCCAAAATTGTGGGACATTAAAGGCACAAAGACATCAATAATGAATTTAAAAAGTTTTATTTATTATCAAAAAGTTTAATGACAATGTATTTACAGTTACATATACATCTACAAAACCTGATCCAACATGTTTTGGAGTTACTTCTACTCCTTCCTTAGGGAATTTCATTTTGTGCAGTCTAAATAATCTAGAAAGATATAAACACATATTATAAATCTCTCAAATATAAAACATGAAACATGAAAAAGGCTGGCTCATTGGCAAGAAGAAAACCCAGAAGAATATGAATTGGCAGGATCGCCAGAGAGGAATTGGAGGAAAGCCAGGACAGCAGTTCTCAAGACAGCCCTAGATTATTTAGATTGCACAAAATGAAACTCCCTGAGGAAGGAGTAGAAGTAACTTCAAAACATGTTGGATCAAGTTTTGTTGATGTATATGTAATTGTAAATACATTGTCATTAGAACAGTAACTGGTCAGGCCGGACAATTCTTGTGCTTCAATACACAGCAGTATTTTTTATATATTGTTCTATACTAATAGATTTTATTAAGAAAAAACTTTTTGATAATAAATAAAACTTTTTAAATGAATTATTGATGTCTTCGTACCTTTAAAGTCCCATCATTTGCTTTATTTAAATATATACAGGAAATCAAACCTTTACAGGTACCAGATTGTAGGACCTCGTTCACCAAGGCTGAGCTAGAGACTGTTAGATTAAGTATTCATTGCTGGGCTTGCTGCGCATGTCTAAATTGGAGATGTTGGTAAAAATGCTTAGGGGATAATGAGTTCATGGTTTTGTTTGATAAACTTTTGGCATCAAATCATATTCAAAGGTGTCATCTCCACCTAAGGAATCAAAGTAAGTAAGCTAAGCTGTGTCAGTGTAACTAATAGTAAAGACTCAATCCTTGCATTCTGCTGCAGAGAATTTAAAGGGAGGGACTGATTGGGGTGGACCTTGTTTTCTACTAGCATAGTCTAAACTGTATTCTGAGTTGGTGGTGATTATACCTACTGAATGAAAATGGGGAATCCTATTTCTCCTAAATTCCTAGGCCTCAATATATAGATATACTTATTATTGCTAAAGCAGCATGCTATTGATATAGCTGTAATTTTTTGTATCTCGATAAATCAGACATATATGATTGACTTGACAGTAAATACATTGACATTTGTTCTATCATTATGTCTAGCTTAGCACCCTCTAGGTTGCTAGATGGATGTAAATAGTTGTTTTGCAGAGTAGGCAAATTTAGGCAGGCCTAGCTGGAATCTAGGCCTGCTTGTTTTGATCTGGGTTGGGAGTGACTCAGGATGGAGCTGGTTACTCACAGGCAGCATCGCTGGGACTTCCCACTTCTTTCTAGAATATTCTAGTGTCTTCTAGAAAGGAAGGAGGACAAGAGAGGTGGGGCTGTCTGGGGTATTTTAAGGAGCCCTGACCAATCCCCATCTTGGATTGGCAGGGGACAGGCCTCCTTACATACCTAGGGTCAGCCCAGGGGGGGGGGGTTGTCCAGAAAAGGAGCAGGAGATAGAGTGTTAGGCTGTTGGTGGCCTTTGAGGGAGCTCCCCAGTCTGAGAGGGTGACCGTGGGCCTAGGCTCTGGTGCGGATAGGGCCCTCTAAGAACACGTGGAGGTGTCCTGGACTGGAGGCACAGGAGCAAGGAGAGTACAGCAGGAGAGAGCACTGTCAGGCAAGTCTCCAGGGAGGAACAACAGGTCGCAGCCAAGAGGGCTGGTGAGTGATGCACAGTCAGGAGGACTGGGGAGGCACACCTGAGAGGACTGGGGGAGTGCAGTCTGGGATGTGTGTAGAACCAGAAGAGCGGACTGTAGAGGAATGGGCAGTGGAAAGAGGCAGCTGCAGCCATGAGGGCTGGCAGGGCCTGAAGAGGTGGTACTGGGAGCAGTAGCCACATAGATGGCTAGCACTGGGACTTACTTAGAGTTTTGCTATACTAAAGGGGCCAGTGGTCCCTGCCTGCAAAAGGCATTAACCTTGGGCCTGGTGGAGTCAGTGCCAGGCCTACAAATCAGTGCCAGCTGGTCTGAGAAGTCCAAGCAAGTGATGTGCCGGAGGTGTTGAGGAGAGATAGTCTGCAAGCAAGTGATGTGCTGGAGAGAAGAGAAGATATATTGAGGTGTATATATATGTTGAGTAGAGTTGAACGAACCCGAACTGTAAAGTTTGGGTCTGTACCGAACTTTGGGGTGTCTGTGACCCGGACCCGAACCCGGACATTTGAAAAAAAGTTTGGGTTCGGGATCTGGGTACGGGTATTTGATCACGCATGTTGAATAGCTGCAGGGCAGCCAATCAACAAGCGTTTCACTGGTTTGCCCTTAGAAGCCACCACAGCCATGCCTACTAATGGCATGGCTGTGGAAAAAAAGTTTACAGGCCCAAGCCCAGGCCCAGTGTCTGTGGGGTTTCAAGCCATGTCTGGGTTTGAAATGTCAAGCCCAAGCAAGTTGAGATGAGTTGTATATATATGTGGAGTTATATAGAAGAGAAGAGAGGTCGTGTAGTGAACGAACGTCTGATAGAGAGGAGTTGTGGAGGCCGTGTAGTGAACGAACCTGAAGAGTCTGGTCGACCGTGACTAAACATCCGGACCGTGACTGAGGTGGTCCGGGTTCCAATTACGGAAAACGTCCGTCC
>BLSH010118531.1:1170444-1185163 GCA_018402905.1 Glandirana rugosa
ACGGAAAGACATATTGATGCCCGCACATTACCGGCAAGCAACACTGTAGGTTTGGGCAACACTTGTGATAATCGGGTAGTATATGGTTTAACAATTGAGCGAGTTTGGACTCGACAAATGACTAGACCTGCTAGCCAACTTGAAGCATATACAGGCTTTATCTATTAAAGCAAAGAATAAAGTATAGAGTGCAGTTACCCATGACAACTACTCAGAATTCATTTTTCAGTGATATGACATCAGTAGCTTGGAAGGTGATTGGTTATTATGGGCTACTGCATTCTCACATTATCAATTCTCTTCCTTTTTGAATTCTTGCATTGGAGGGGAATGCAATACACATAAGGTGTAATGGTAGATGTGCCTGATGCAACCAGCGCAACAGATTCCAATGTCTCTTGTATTGGTTGGATTTATGAGGTTTAATTACAATGAGCATTTGGAAGCAATGTATGAAAACATGGCCTGTTTAAAGGGGAAACTACACTATATCACAAAAGTGAGTACACCCCTTACATTTTTGTAAATATTTTATTATATATTTTCATGTGGCAACACTGAAGAAATGACACTTTGCTACAATGTAAAGTAGTGAGTGTACAGCTTGCATCACATTGTAAATTTGCTGTCCCCTCAAAATGACTCAACACACAGCAGCCATTAATGTCTAAACCACTGGCAAAAAAGTGAGTACACTCCTAAGTGAAAATTTCCAAATTGGGCCCAATTAGCAATTTTCCCTCCCCGATGTCATGTGACTCGTTAGTGTTACAAGGTCTCAGGTGTGAATGGGGAGCAAGTGTGTTAAATTTGGTGTTATAGCTCTCACTCTCTGACACTGGTCATTGGAAGTTTAACATGGCACCTCATGCAAAGAACTGTCTGAGGATCTGAAAAAAAGAATTGTTGCTCTACATAAAGATGGCCTAGGCTATAAGAAGATTGCCAAGATCCTGAAACTGAGCTGCAGCATGGTGGCCAAGACCATACAGTGGTTCCACAGGACAGGTTTCACTTAGAACAGCCTTTGCCATGGTCGACCAAAGAAGTTGAGTGCACATGCTCAGCGTCATATCCAGAGGTTGTCAGATCATACGCCACACACTGCATCAAGTTGTTCTGCATGGCTGTTATCCCAGAAGGAAACCTGTTCTAAAGATGATGCACAAGAAAGCCCGCAAACAGTTTACTGAACGCAAGCAGACTAAGGACATGGATTACTGGAGCCATGTCCTCTGGTCTGATGAGAACAAGATAAACTCATTTGGTTCAGATGGTGTCAAGTGTGTGTGGCGGCAACCAGGTGAGGAATACAAAGACAAGTGTGTCTTGCCTACAGTCAAGCATGGTGGTGAGAATGTCCTGGTCTGGGGCTGAATAAGTGCTGCATGGCACTAGGGAGCTACAGTTCATTGAGGGAACCATGAATGCCAACATGTACTGTGACATACTGAAGAGACTGTGCCACAGGGCAGTATTCCAACATGATAACGACCCCAAACACACTTCCAAGCATGTCTCCAGACCTAAACCCTATTGAGCATCTGTGGGGCATCCTCAAACGGAAGGCGGAGGAGCGCAAGGTCCCTAAACATCCACCAATTCTGTGATGTTGTCATGGAGGAGTGGAAAAGGACACCAGTGGCAACCTGTAATGCTCTGTTGAACTCCATGCCCGAGAAGGTTAAGACAGTGCTGGAAAATAATGGTGGCCACACAAAATATTGACACTTTTGGCCCAATTTGGACATTTTAACTTAGGGGTATACTCACTTTTGTTGCCAGTGGTTTAGACATTAATGGCTGTGTGTTGAGTTATTTTGAGGGGACAGCAAATTTACACCGTTATACAAGTTGTATGCTCACTACTTTACATTGTAGCAAAGTGTAATTTCTTCAGTGTTGTCACATGCAAAGATATAATAAAATATTTACAAAAATGTGAAGGGAGAACTCACTTTTGAGAGATACTGTATATTGTTTTTCAATCAATGTGATTTTTATTTTAAAAGTTTATAGATTGATATTCATACCATTATGATTTATTTAACATCATATAAACCATTTAGTATGAATTGCTTCAGTGCATGTTGGGCTATCTAATTAAAAAGCTTGGCACTAGTGCTGCACTTTGGCTGTGCTTGTAGACTGAATGTCTAGACAGCACCCTCTCTAGGAGAGGAGGAGAATTGCATGCCTGTAAGACATTCATTGGACTCCTTTACCTGTGAGTCACCTTAGATTCTTCCTAGTCTGCATTTTCAGCACAATCAGAAACCAAAGAGTAATATAAATATGAAATTTGTATAAGCAGTATTTTGTAGTAACCTAGCAAATATAAAAATATATTTTTTAATCTAAATGTGTATTTTTACACTTGTACATAATATAGAAATAAAAAAAATATGTAAATATATATGGGACAAAAAGACTATGAAGGAAATCTGTAGCCCTTTTTTCTTTATACATGTTAAGTGATTAGCTTGGTCTAAACAAATGCATGGACATCTGCTAATTTGTTAGAAAACGTTTTTTTTTGCGACAAAACTATTTACTTGTTATACATATATGCACTGCTTCCTGCTTAGTACTGGTGCAGAGGACTTTACGCCACTTCTATCTCTTTAAACGACTATCATCCTGCATGGGCTAAAAAAATGTGACTCACCCTGAAATCTCAGTGGTTGTTCATTATCAATAAAGGCCCAATTTGGGCCAAGAGAT
Source organism: Glandirana rugosa (assembly GCA_018402905.1). Lineage (NCBI taxonomy): Eukaryota > Metazoa > Chordata > Amphibia > Anura > Ranidae > Glandirana > Glandirana rugosa. The sequence goes on from BLSH010118531.1 coordinate 1,173,169, forward strand.
ATAAAAAATCTTTAAAAGACAGTATAATCTCCTTTTAAAAGACACACTGACCTTTTTAACAAGAAAAATAGTAGTGAATGAAGTGCAGAAACTCACAGTAACCATCTCTGTGCGATGACTGTTTAGAATTGATGGAAGGTGAAATCTGAATGGTTGCTAGGGCATGTTACACCAGACTAAAAATAGATAATATGCTGAAGAAAAATTATACAGTAGGTTAATAAATCAAATTGAAATAAAACATTGTATATTATAATCTACTGAGTATCAGCTTAAACATGTACTCCAGGCTAAACAAATATGGTCAAAATACAATAGTCATTTGTATTTTTACTTGAATCATGGTGTCCTCTGTGAATTTCCTCCAGATTTGTGCAGAATTGAATAAATCCTGCACTTTGCCTATGTGCAGAAAATTCATGTAATCAAGACCAGTGACTACTGCTTTCTCAGTCAGTGGGTAGGGTGACTGGTCTTATACCTGCCCCTTGTCTTTTTCTAAAGGCAGGTTGTAGTTGGTGGACCTCCTGGATCCCACCTACAGCTCAGATCTTGGCACAGAACCAGCACTGCTATTAAAAGGCAATATCTGATTGATATATATATATATATATATATACATATATATATACATATATATATTATATATATCAGAATAACTGGAACAAACATTTTAATTCTATCATAAAAGGTGAATCAGAGATACCTTCAGAGATCACCTTCACACAAAATAAACAACTTCAGTAGCATTCAGACTACCACTTGAGAACATCCCTCAGCAGTAATACTTCCAACACGTTCAAATATTTTGCTTTCAGCAGCAGGGTAAATAATAAGACAGGAGCTGTTCATACAATTCTGTTTCTAATATGCATTGCAATGTATGAACTACTCTGGCTTTTTATCTGTCCTATAGAATCTCTATGTGTTGCAAGTAACATATTCGGACATGTTGTTAGTCACATTAGTAAGGGGTACTCCTATGTAACCACTTCAAAGTTTTACGTGCTACTTCTTATAATCAATTCAGTTGCAGTTGTAAGCTGTAATATTTCATGTGCTTTATCTAGTGCCCTATTGTACTATTTGCTTTTAAATCCGGTTTCCTTTACATTTTCAAAAGAATTAATCAAAGTATTTTCCGAAATGTATTTTTCTCTGTTTAGCTGTGTTAGTTCTAAAATTTATAGATTTATAAGAACATTTGTAAATATGTCCTACTTTTATATATGAACAAAGTAAATAGTAAAAGCCAGTAATATTACATATAATAAAGATTTCCAGGTTAACTAGAGACTCGTGATGGCACTTCCTCTTTTCCCTTATTGATGTATTGTTGTATTCAGCCAAGAAGTCATGTCAAAAAAAGGATTTTTTAAAAGGAGATATGGAGTCACTGCTGATACAGTACCGCAAGAAAAGAGTAGAGGGAGACATTCACAGCCTCTATATATTCAAAAGCTGACAGCCCACATAATCAATACTTTATTGCTCTAGACATGACCCATATCTGTCACTATTGCTTCTGTTTCCACAAAAGTCACATTATTAAGTGTACAATTTCAAATTAACTCAGTGTGGGTAGCATTAACCAGGCACAAAGCCAATGGTTTCCAATTTTGTTGTTGAAAAACAAATATGATGGGGTACAAAGATAATTAGAACAGCACACAGACCTCTTATGTTCAGTGCACAAATACATTCTCCCAGCCTTGCATGAATTGACACAAAAAGCACAAGATAAATTTGAGGTATTCTACACATTTCCATATGCTTTCTTGATAGCTTTACTTGGTTCAGTAGGTGCAAAGACAAGACCAAATTTTAATTAATTACCCCTGTAGGGCACTGTTGTTTAGAGGCCCATGACTACATATCCCCTGACTAAGTGTCTTGGACCTGGAACTCTTAGGGCATGTTCTGGGGTGCGCTGTTCGTGTTATGATCTGCTAACACCCTCTGCTTCTACCCTGGGTCACAATTACTTCTCCTAGCTTGAGTTGTTCATTTATTTGTTGATTTGAGAAACACAAAATTGCAGATAGCTAGCAGAACAGAGGCTTTATACTCTTATGCTAATTTAGCACATTATAGTAATACTAGCTTTGAGTTATCACAAAAATGGTTTGATTCATATACTGTATAGCTGTTGGCTGTATGTCATAGTATTGAGCTCATGACTTTAGATCCAGGTCTTACCCCAAACCCTGCTAGACAATTGTTCGGCATGATTGCTGGAAGGAATATAATATTGTTTAGATCCAGCTCCCTCATTACTATTTTAGTGGGGATCAGCTGTTTTTAAATGGTTTAGGGTTTGTTGAGCTTTGTATACTTTTTATTTAAATTGAAAGTATTATAAAATAGTATTTTAGTACTGCAGCAAATATTTGGGTTGTCTTTTGTTTTTATAATTAGTCTATTTGTTGTGGCCTGCTGGCTAGTCCATTAGGGCAGAGCTACCCATAAAAGTAGTTGTCACATATCTTTATGGCTGATGTTTCATGTGCTTTATATATAAAATAATATTTTTTTTTTTACCAATAAATTAATTCCTTATATTTGTATCACTATGTGTTACATATGCAATAAGCTAATGCTGTCTAAGACAAGTACCTGTAGCTCTTCCAAAAAACATTTTGCAACCAGCAAATATGCCTTTGTGCATTTTTACATTTCTCAGTTCTCCCATTTGTGTGAAAGGGAGAGTGTATGCACCTGGCCTGAAAAAGTCCAAATACAAGCAGGCTGGGCACTTTGAAGATCCAAGGCTTGAAACTTCAGCATCGCGTCTCCTGTCCTCAGTACCGGTAATGCTTTTTAAGTGGTCTGCCAGTAGAACTCAGTAGTAACTATATCAACTTGACTCCTTATAAAAAGAAAGTTTCAAGCAGGGTTTACTGTCAGTAGCAATAGCTTCAGTTGTGGTATAGCTACATTTCATTGAATGTCTTTCTCTTGTAAGTAGAAAAGAACTTACACAAAGCAGAGGAGGATAGAAGAACAATCAAGAAAGAGAGCAGTAAAGAAGTGAGAGGCATGTACAAGCCTTCATACTCTCTCTTTTCAACAGAACGTGTCCCCTTTGTAGTGTTAATTATTTGTTCGAGCAGGATAACAGGACTAGCCTATTATATCCTTCATAAAAAGCGGCATAGACTCTCTACCGATCAGCTATGAATTAGCAAACATGATACCAAGAAAGAGAGAGAGGGAAAGACAGAAAGAGACAGAGGAGGGGGGAAAAGCACCATAAAAAAAAAAATTCATTAATATCGTTAGGGATTAGAACACTGATTAAAGTGCAGCTGTTAGCATATGCAAATGAGTGATAGACATTTATCAGAGGCAATGCATGTTGCCTTATAGCTGAAAAGCTTCACGAATGGTTTCGAGCTGATTAAAAGAGTTTTAAGTTTCCAAGGATTTTCTGTTTAGCGGGTAGATGGGGAGGGGGAATTAGAAAAAAAAAAAAGCAATTTAACTTACGTATCCCTTCCTTTAGCTAAATTGCTTAAAGTGGCTTCCTAACTCCACTTTGCATTGAGATATTAGTTACTGTGCCGAATTCTGAATCTTTCACTGTCAAGTAGGATATACTTTTGATGGAAAGTGCAGTGTATGTTATATGACGACCTGTGCAAAAAATGTGGCCCAGCTGTTAATTTCAAGACATTGTTTATTGGAAAAAATAATATCTTAAACTTTTTTACAAATCGAAGACATAAATATTTCATGTGTGTGTTTAAAAATATTCATAAATTAGAATTAAACAATTTTGTTATTGTTTAATAAATGAAATAATGCGAAACATACAGTATATTTTAAGCAATGGCAATTGGCTACTTTTGATTTTCAAAATAAATTGATTATTGAGTTATCATTGTGTCTGCTTAAGAAAAATATAGGTGTTTGATAGGATGAAATCAATCTTAAAATGAGTATATATTAAAAATATGCATATTGCAACAAAATAATATATTCAGCCTAGCTACAGTAAGAGGGGGAAGTGCTCATTACAAATATGATACACAAATGTAATAATAAAAATATAAAATATACATATATTGGTTATGGCTCATGTTACATATATTTGTTTTGCTGAAGTAATACAGTCAAATGAATATATATTTAAAGAAAACCTGCATTTTTTTGGATAGCTTTTGAAATTGCTGCTTCAAAGGAATCCACGATGGTTTTGCATCGATTTTGATTTAGGTTTATATGTTTTAAATATCTGTTTTTTGTACTATCTATATACACTCTTTGTGTACATAACATTGTTAACACATGACAAATGACAGAAATACATAGCACAGCACAGCACAGCAGCTTGCTTTATAGCTTCATTTTTCTGATACAACCCCCAGACTGAGCCCTCTGATAAGGGATGAGTCACTGCTCAGTTCTGTAAACAATGGGCTTCTTTCAGCACAGCTAAAAAGTATTTATGCTAATAATTTGAAAAAGAGACTAGAGCTCCACCTGCAGGCTGAATAGAAAGTTATACAAACATACTGATATGTTTCATGTTTAATGTACACACAGTATAATCTTTCATATTTGCCTGGCTATAAAAAAAGAAAGCGTGTTTGGAATTATTTTTAAAAAAATTTTTAGATTTTTTTTTTATTGCATGGGTGTTCTCCCCATATAAAAACCTCAGCATACAGGGATAAACTAACATTTAATAATGGTTGCTGTTAGGTATGTACTATGCACAGTTCAGCATCCCTTACAATGCATGGGGGTTGGGGAAAAATGAGAGTATACTTAATGTACTTTCTCTTTCTACAACTGCCAGTGACATTCTACATTGACACCTTAGACTCAGGTTATAGACCAGAGTAGCTGCCCATTTGTCAAACTGCTTACCAAAACTAACAGGCTAAGTCTGAATTTTTTATTACTTGGCAGAAAAGATGACACTCATTTGCAATTTTTAATACAGAAAACATGTCGTGGCTGATGTTTTGACAAAGTTACCAGGTATTTTCTGCCCACTTAAAGAAAGCATCTAATTCCAATATGGCTTACATACACTTGCCCTTACTTAGCTCAAAAAACACCAGACCCTATGCATAAAAATAAAAAATTAAAAGCTTTCTTAAAAATCTCACACATATCCCTACTGGTGTATAATATTTTTCTACACACATATACAAATATGTAATTGCTGCATGTTTTACTTCATCATTCCATATGATTTTTTTTACTATCATAAAAAATACTGTATATGGTGTAAAAATGAATTTATTGAGTTTTGTTGTGGTTTACTTGTTGCTGTAGAGTGTAGTCTATGCTAGACCCATTACATTCCACTGTTTTTTGTGTTTCAAGACATTATGTCTGCAGTTGTATTGTAGTTGTATTGTATCAGGCAATTGTAGCACAGCATGCTTTTTACAAACGGATTAAAACTTGAAATTATTTACCTTTAACCCCAACCATGACCCACGCCACTTGGCAAGGGTGACATCACTGGCCTACCAGAGAGATCGTGGGAATGTTGATGATCTCAGATTTTGCAAGAAGACAGTCCAGCATTGTGTGTTAATGAATAAAATGACCTTGCATTTTGATGCAAGGTTTGATTTTAAAAAGGCATGCGTGAAACTCTAAATGTTGATTTCCTTGATAGGAGATAGCATTATAGTCAAATGTTATAATAATTTGATCAACAGATTTTCCAATATATACAGTTTTGTTGACAAGTTTGTGCACATTAATACGAGAAATAAATGACAAGAATTAGGCATGATTCATGCTCACTTCTTAACTGTTGATGAAGACAAGAGTCATAAATCTCTGTATTACACGGTTGATCTGATAACTGATCATACACCTTGCTTATGCAAGTAAACATCAAGAGTGCAGCAAGCTTTCTTTACTCAAAGAGATCTTTTGTCTGTCTATACAGTGCCATAGAGGAGCTGATCAATATGTTTTAGATAATCTGTTCTTAGCAGCAAAGTCAGAGTCCTGCCAGTGAGAGATAGAGACTGGGAATGCTGTCATCAGCTTGTTATTGATGGCTTTGAAAAAAAAGTTTAAAAGGCTTATTGTGAATCTGTAAAGAAACTGGCCCCAGTTAATTTCTGATTACAATATATACATTCTGCGAACAATATATACATTCCATAAGTTTGTAAATTCCATTACATTCCACATAAAACACACCAGATACCCAAATAACTTGGTGGCATCACCAGAGGTGTAATTTGACAAATAACCAACATCAATCAATGATAAAAGGATATTGGGCAGAAAAGATCTGTTAGGTTTATTCAATATTGTATTTTAGCCCAGGCCAACAAGGACCAGGCCTAGGACAGCACTTTGCAGGAGGTCAGGGTCCAGGAGGCAAATCAGTCTGGCACCCCATGAAGCGGCCGCACTGCTGTCGGTATGATAATACTCGCCGGACACTGGCCTGACGTTCTGACAGACCGGCGGCCACACCTAATGCAACTGGTGGCCGCCAATACAAGTAAGTGGGGCACCGGCAGCAGGTCTTAGCAGCCTATTGCTCCGCCTACCCTCCTCCGTGGCATCCTTGGGAGGAAGTTATGAAATGTCATGTAACTTCCTCCCAGGGCTCTCTGTGTCAACAACGCAAAGAAGAGAGGAGTGAAGCCCCCAGATATGGCAGCAGAGGGTTTTTTCACTTTGCATTCTCACTGACAACTCTGAAGAGGGCATTTTGGTTGTTTCCTTCCTGCATGATAACTGTGAAGAGATATATAAAGTGATTACAGGATTATTTTCTTGTCAGTCCTACTTTGAGGACTAATGAATCTTACCTGTTTTCCTGGAATAATTAGGGTTAAATCTTGAGAGCTCCAGTGTTAGTGTAATGAAAATTCAGGGCTTTGGTAGTCTTCTGGATGAGAAGTAAAGCTGAAATGTATACTTTTTTTGCTCATGTTTTTTGCAACCTGCTGATTTGTCTTAGGTTATTCTCTATAGGAACATCTTTATGGCAGTTAATCCGGTTTTATTTAGCAAAATGTATTTTAATAAATATACACAGGTTAAAGATATTTCAGTCTGTGTGTTGACATATTTTGGGGTCATTTTTGGCCTCATTGAGTCCTAATTCTTTGACTATGAAACTGGTTTGTGAATATCACATGTCCACCATCAAATGGAACATTAGTTGGGAAGGTCTCCATCCCCGGAGTTCCTCCAGGGATAAGTGGCACTGACAGCCAAGAGTGGTACCTGTTATTAGCAGGGTATTGAATTATGCTTTGGAAGCTTCATGGATACAGCAGAACACCTTTACTTTCATGGAGGATATCTTTATCATGGTTTTACATCATGTAGACAGAAAACAGGAAGCAGGAATATACAAGTACATGTACTGAACATAGACAGAACATCCTGTAACTACATAACGCATTATAACACTGCAGTGCCACCTGCTGGTACAGACAGGTATAATGTATATTAAAGAAAAAAGGCTGCGCTAAGGAATATAGAACATTATGCAAATCAGTGAATGTGACTACAAATTAACACATTAGCCTCTGTCAGAAAGGGCTTTGTTAATATTAAGTGTTAACACAAATGTTGAAGTTTTATATGTAACTCTATGATATGAGCAATGGATACCACATAAATTAACAGGTGAAGACAAAAAAGAACTCTTCCGGGTTCACAAATGTGGAAAACTGCTGCTTACCAAATGCAAGTGCAAACAGCGCTTTGGCTTCTCACTCAGCTAGGGTCCCCATTGGGGGGTATACAAAACTCCTCTCAATTTGACCACTTCAGGGTTGTCGGGCTCCGTTCAAGGGACCATCCAGGATAGAAAGGACCTTGGGCATAGGAACAAGAGACACACAACCGGGACCCCACTACAGGGTATAACCAACTTCACTCAAGAGAGCAAGGGAGGGTGGACTCTGTCCCAATAACCAGTCACCCAATATGAAAGAAAGCCAATATAGTGTAATACTGCTAAATAAAGGTTTAATGGATAAAAAGATTGCACTTACAGCATTTTAAAACAATCAGAGCAAAAAGAATAAGGCCGGCCAGCTCTATACGTTGTCTCCACAAGGCAGTGACGTCAGCGCATCATCCCAACGTACGTTTTGTCTCACTCCAGTTGTCGCCACGGGGATGAGGCGTGCCGCTGACACACTGCCTATTATAGGGTAACACTCCCCTCGATCTGTGTGTCAAAATGGATGGTCACCCGCCATCTTGAAAAAGGGCAAACTGCCCTTACTATTCTTGAGTGTTAGCCTAAAAATTGATAATAGATTTGTGAATACAAAAATAACTAAATAGAAAAAGGTGATATCACGAAGATAATATAAATATCCCCGATCAAATCAACAAACAAACAAAAACAAAATAGGCCAATCGTGCTAGAGACAGATTCCGCATTAAAGAAAAAGACCACTAGGAAACCGGAATCAACAGTCAAGGATCAAACACTCAAAGCTGTATTGGCAATTCTCTCATTAGGCCTGAAAAACCTTAGAACAGTATTGCAAAAATAAAAATTAGAATTAAAAGAAAAAATATAGATACAACCATATCGGGCGGGAGCGGAGGACCCCCGTGACTGAGCGGCGGCAGAGCGGAAGCAGAGGACCCCCCCGTGACCAAGACCGAGCAGCGCCAAAAGGACCGGGAGGCAGCAAGCCGACAGAGGCAGCAGGTGAGGGTATCTGCGGACTGCAGGGAGACTGACTGACAGGAGGGACAGCGGCAGGACTGAAGGCGGCTGACCGATCCCTGCAAAGTGTCAGACTTCAGGGGGAGGCTGGGCAGAGTTGCAGAGTGACAGAGGCACATACAATAAAGACAGACTGACAGTGTGAGTACCTGGGAGTGGCTGTGAGTACCTGAGTATCTGTGAGTACCTGAGTATCTGGGAGTACCTGAGCATCTGTGAGTACCTGAGCATCTGTGAGTAACTGAGCATCTGTGAGTACCTGAGCATCTGGGAGTACCTGAGCATCTGGGAGTACCTGGGTATTGTGATTGCTTGAGTAACTGGGAGTACTTGAGAGTACCTGAGTATCGTGTCCACCTGAGTATTCTAGTATTGTGAGTACCTGAGTGTTCGTGGGTACCGGAGTGTTGTGAGTACCAGGGTATCCGTGGGTACCTGGGTATTGTGATTACCTGAGTATTCTGTGGGTACCTTATTGTTTGTGAGTACCTGAGTATTCGGGGGTACCTGGGTGTTGCGAGTCCTGAGTATTCGTGGGTACCTGGGTGTTGTGAGTACTTGAGCATTTGTGGGTACCTGGGTGATGTGAGTACCTGAGCATTTGTGGGTACCTGGGTATTGTGATTACCTGAGTATTCTGGGAGTACCTGAGTGTTTGTGATAGCCTGAGTATACTGTGATTACCTGAGGATTCTAGGAGTACCTGAGTGGCAAGGGCCTGAGTAGTTTAGGAGTACCTGAGTGGTGAGGACTTGGTTATGCTGTGAGAACTTGAGTATTCTGCGAGTACCTGGGAAATAGTGTCAGTACCTGAGCATAGGGTGCGGGTACCTGAGTATTGGGTGAATACCTGAGTAATATAGTGTGAGTACCTGGGTGTTCTGTGAGTACCGGAGTGTGGTGTGAGTACCCGAGTGTGGCGTGAGTACCGTGTTTTGTGAGACCTGTGTATTGTGAGTATTAGCGACAGGCAACCAGCGGTTAGTTAATTGGCTAGGGCATAATTCCCAGTCCCCACTAAATCAATAGGTACGATGCCCGGCGGGTGTGGAGAAGCGATTCGGTGTACATCTTGTCGCATGTATGCGTTCCTTGATCATGAGATCGAGGGCGAATACTGCTGTACAAAATGTAAGCATGTTGTTTCCCTGGAAGCCCAGGTCCTGAATCTAAGGAAGCAACTGTCAACACTGAGACGACTCTCCATACTTAAGGAGAGTTGGGATCATACTCGGCAGGTGTCGGCAGGGGCCAGCACAGAGGCGGGTGGAGACATAGAGGTGCAGGCACCAGAACAGAGTAGTTGGGTGACAGTTAGGAAGGGTAGAAGGGAAAGAGTCAGGGGGGCTGATCCTGGGCTGGAGCATCCCAATAGATACACCCTGTTGTGTGATATTGTGGAAACCAGCCAGGAATCTGCATCGCCAGAGTGGCACCCCTAGCTGCCAGGGGAGTAACTCCTCCAGCGAGGGAGGGGATGAAGCCAGTGGAAAGGTAAGACAGATTGTGGTGGTAGGGGACTCCATTCTTAGAAACACAGAGAGGCCAATCTGTCACAAAGACCTGAAGCACCAAACTGTTTACCGGGCGCTTGGGTTCGGGACATTACGGATCGTGTGGACAGATTGCTGGGGGGGGCTGGGGAAGACCCGGCTGTCATGGTGCATGTTGGCACCAATGACAAAGTTAGAGGTAGGTGGAGTGTCCTAAAAAAAGATTTCAGGGACCTAGAAGCAAAATTGAGGCTTAAGAACTCCAAGGTAGTATTCTCAGAAATACTACCGGTACCTCGAGCCACACCAGAGAGGCAGCGGGAGATTAGGGACGTTAATAAGTGGCTGAGGAGCTGTGTAGAAAGGAGGGTTTCGGGTTCCTGGAGAACTGGGCCGATTTCTCAATCGGTTACACGCTCTATAGAATGGATGGGCTGCACCTAAATGGGGAAGGTGCAGACCAGCTGGGAATGAGGATGGCCGAAAAGTTAGAGGGGCTTTTAAACTAGGGAACGGGGGGAGGGTCCAGACTTAGAAATAGCCAGAGTGGAACTGAGTTCAGGGGGTAGTGTTGGTGGGAGGAGTGATAGGCCGAATAAAGAAGTTCAATCCGAGGCAAGTAGTGTAACATATCCGGTATGCAAAAGAGGATTACCCAACAGGGGAATAGTAGGTGTACAGACAAAACTACGTGGCTTGTTCACTAATGCCAGGAGTCTGGCAGACAAGATGGGAGAACTAGAGTTACTACTGTACGAGGAGGAATTAGACTTTGTGGGAATTTCGGAAACTTGGTTCAACAGCTCTCATGATTGGCTGGCTACCATTCAGGGGTATTCCCTATATCGCAGGGACAGGGTGGGCAAAAAAGGGGGAGGGGTATGCCTGTATATAAAAAATGACCTAAGAATAAATGTGAAGGAAGACATTAGTAGTGGATCTGGGGAGGAAGTTGAAGCCTTATGGCTAGAGCTACAAAGGGAGGATAGCAGGGGGAAAGTAATACTGGGAATATGCTATATGGCCCCAAATCAGAGGGAGGAGGGGGAGGCAGACCTCCTATCGCAAATTGGAAAAGCGGCTAGGATGGGAAGTGTTGTTATAATGGGGGATTTTAATTACCCAGATATTGACTTGGAGGAAGGTACTGCATGTTCAGCTAAGGCACGCCATTTCCTAAACAATTTCATGGGTCAAATAGTAAATGCACCAACAAGAGAAAAAGCATTATTAGACCTTCTGATCACTAACAACACAGACCTGATCCCAGACGTGGAAATAAGGGGCAATCTAGGAAATAGCGATCACAGGACAATTAGTTTCAGTATAAATTATACAAATAAGAAAAATAAGGGGAATACAAAGATGCTGAATTTTAAGAGAGCCAACTTCCATAAACTACACTCTATGCTGGAAGATATTAGCTGGGATAAAATTCTAGGAACAATGAATGCGGAGGAGAAATGGGAGTGCTTCAAACCCTATGTGACCGATTATAGAAACAAATCACACAAGAACTTCGTGAGGGTAAAGAGGAGGCGTAAGTAACAAGGATCTTAAAATAGGGTCGATTATAGAAGGTCGTATCTCACATCAAATACCTTCAACCGAGAGAATTTTAAGTCGTAGAAACATAAGGGGAATAAAAAGAATAAACATATTAAATATGACTTTGATTAACAGGACACTAGCGATAAAGGATCTAACGGGGAATAAAGGTGCAGACCCTAGTCCAGACACAACAATCACTAGTCTTCCAGATTATTACGAAAAAGAGAACAACCACGTAAATGATAAACTGGGTACT
>BLSH010118531.1:1219450-1231400 GCA_018402905.1 Glandirana rugosa
TTTTTTTGGGTTTAAAGAATGAAAAACGATTTTAAGTTGAGGTTTTTTTTTTATATTTTTTTGTAAAAAAAAAGTGGCAAAAACCGGCTAAAGATAAGAAGGAGTATAAACGCTGAATTTTAGCAAAAAGTAAGAAATTTGGGTTTTTTTGCAAAATGGTCGCTCTTCTTTTGTTTATAGCGGCGATAAGAAATGACGCAGAGGCGATCAAATACCACCAAAAGAAAGCTCTATTTGTGGGAAAAAAAGGACGCAAATTTTGTTTGGGTACAACGTCGCACGACCGCGCAATTGTCAGTCAAAGCGACGCAGCACCGAATCGCAAAAAGTGCTCTGGTCCTAAAGCTGCAAAACCTTCCGGTTGGTAAGTGGTTAAGGGGAAGTATAGTGCACTTTCATGAACACATATTTTGAGTTATTACTACAGCATTTACTTTACCACTTCAGCATCGGAAGGACTTACCCCCTTAATGACCAGGCCATTTTTGTGATACGACAATGCATTATTTTTTTCTGACAATATTGAGGTCATGCAACCCAGCACCCAAACCAAATTGATGTTCTTTTTTTAACCCAAAATAGAGCTTTCTTTTGGTGGTATCTGATCACCTCTGCGTTTTTTATTATTTGGGCAAACAAAAAAAAAAGGCCGACAATTTTGAAAAAAAAAAACAATATTTTTTATTTTCTGCTATAAAACATACCCAATAAAATAAAAATGTAAAATCAAATTTCTTCATCAATTTAGGCCAATATGTATTCTGCTACATATTTTTGGTAAAAAAAACCCCAATAAGGTTCTATTGATTGGTTGGCACAACAGTTATAGCGTCTACAAAATAGGGGATACATTTTTTGCATTTTTATTATTTATTTTTTTTTTACTAGCAATGGTGGCGATCAACGATTTTTTGCAGGATTACGACATTGCGGAGGACAAATCAGACACCTAACTGACATGTTTGACACTTTTTTGGGAAGCAGTGACATTATTACAATGATCAGTGCTAAAAATATGCACTGACATTGTACTAATGACACTGGCAGGAAAGGGTTTAACATCAGGCGATCAAATGGTTAAATGTGTTCCTTGGGAGGTGTTTCTAACTGTATGGGGGATGGGCTGCCTGGGATAACACAGAGATCTGTCTTCCTGCATAGCAGAAAGACAAGATCTCAGTGTAATCCCCTGTCAGAAAAAGGATCTGCCTTGTTTACTTCGGCAGATCCCTGTTTTGTCTCTGCAGGGAACGTTTGCAGACGGCCAGAGGACATCGAGTCCGCCAGACTTGCTGATTGGCTCCCCCACTGGCCAATCGTGTGTGCTCACAGAAGCTAGTGCACGAATTGCCGTACCGGTATGGCGATTCAGCGGCCGAGCCACCTTACTGCAGTATAACTGCGGCTGGTGGTCGGCAAGCGATTAAAGGATAGGTTCACCTTTAGCAACATGTTACACCCGTACTTAGGGTTTAACATGTTGCTAAGGACCAAACACCCTCACCCTCTTAGCCCACCTCTATGACAGTGACAGAGATCTGTAAGTGAATAAACTACAAGTCCCAACTTCCATCACGGCAGACAGCTTATAGTTCGCTATGGCTTATGAGTGCACTGATTAGCTCATAACTCATAGTCAAACCTCCTAACTGAAAGTATGTTTGGGGGGTACTGGCAGAAAGCTGGAGGGAGAGTGTGCAGGAGCCTGCCATTGCACCTGCGTTCCAAAGGATTGCAGGTGCAATACTTTGAAGGCTCCTGTGTAAAAAATATTAAATGCACATTTTATACCTGCAAATATATGCACGTTTATTATTTTTTTTACTTAAAAGTGCACTTAGCCTTTATATTAATTTATAATGTGGCTTTCAGATTTTGACAAGCTTGATTTTCAGGAGTTTCCTATTGTGTTAAATATAACTATTTTTAGATAAGCCACTAGAGGGAACAATCAGTCACATCTGTTAAGAAAGAGCAGTATTTTTTCCAGCTAGTTGGCTGTCTCATAGAAGCAGCAGACAAGAAAAACCATTAGGCACCTTTCACACTGAGGTGCTTTTCAGGCGCTATCACACAATTATAAAAGCGCCTGAAAAATTCACGAAAACCTATTTGCATTAAAATCAGTAGTAGTGTAGACAGACAGTGGTAGTGTAGACAGAAGAATGGTCGTGCAGGCTGGGTCGGCAACTGGCGGGTGAGAGAAGCACAAAAGGGGCAGGCAGAAGAGTAGTCAAAGTCCAAGCTGGGTTCGTTCACGGGCTGGCGGCAAAGGTACAGAGGGGTCAGACAAGTGGATAGCCGGGGTCGGTGCAGGCGGATAAGTAGCAGGTCGGGACAAGCCGGGTCGGTACACAGGAACAGGAACAACACAGGAAGCAGGTTTTCAGGCGGGAGAGTTGAAGCTCACAAGTACTCAGACGCTGTAGAACGGACAGCACCTGCTGACAGGTGCAGGGAGCTTAAATAGGGCCATTGGGTGAACAGCAAAACTCTGCAAAAAAGTCCAGAACATGGCCTGACTTCACCAGGCCAATCTTTTCCTAACACTGCCCCCCCCAAAGGGCAGCCTCCGGATGCTCAGCTTGGCCAGCTTGGCAGGGCTGTTATCCCGGAAGGTTTAGATGCAGTCATCAGCATGAAGATTGGTTTCGGGCTCCCAAGAGCTCTCTTCTGGCCCGTAGCCCTTCCACTTTACCAAATACTGGACCCCGCCACCCATTCTTCTGCAGTTGAGCATCGACTCCACCTCAAACTCCTCTGCTCCATCAATCAGGAGCCACTACCGCTCTACCTGGAAAAGGGTCCGGGGCCACCGGCTTCAGCAAGGACACATGGAATACCGGGTGTATCCGTAAGGACGGGGGGAGCTCCAACTCAAAAGAGACTTGGTTGATTTTCCTGCCAACTGGGAAAGGACCTATGAAACGAAGGCCAAGCTTTTTAGATAGGCAAGCAAGCCTCAGATTCTTGGTTGAGAGCCAGACCTTGTCACCGGGCTGGAGGTTAAGCTCACCTCGTTTCTTCTTGTCGAAGGCCGCTTTGGCGGCCTCTTGAGTCCGGGAAAGTGTGTCCTGCAAGAGCTTCCAATTGGCCTGAACAAATTGTACAGAGGCATGCACTGCTGGTACCGCGGTTTCCATTGCCAGGCTCAGGAGAACAGTGGGGTGGAATCCATAGTTAGCCCAAAAGGGGGTTTGTTTGGTGGTGGAGTGCACCGAATTATTGTAGGCAAACTCTGCCAGGGGTAGGAGCATGCTCCAGTCATCCTGAGAGTAGGTGGAGAAGCAGCGGAGGTATTGCTCCAATGTCTGGTTTGTCCTTTCGGTCTGGCCGTTGGTCTGGGGGTGGTAGGCGGTGGAAAAGGACAAATCAATTTCCAGGGTAGCGCAGAGGGCCCTCCAGAACCGAGAGGTGAACTGCACCCCCCGGTCAGACACTATGTTCACAGGCAGACCATGCAGCCGGATGATTTCTCTGATAAAGACTTCTGATGTCTCTTTCGCTGTGGGTGTGCCCTTCATAGGGAGAAAGTGAGCCATCTTCGTCAGTCTGTCAACCACCACAAAGATGGTTGTGTATCCTTTAGCAGGGGGCAACTCCCCAATGAAGTCCATGGAGATCTTGTACCATGGTCGGTGCGGGATAGGGAGAGGTTTCAGGAGGCCCCAGGCTCTGGTTTTGTCCGATTTGCTTCTGGCACAGGTAGTACAGGAGCGGACATAAGCTAGACAATCTTCTGAAAGCAGTGGCCACTAGAATGAGCGCAGAATCAGCTCTGCAGTTTTCCGGGAGCCGAAAGGACCGGCCAGTTTGTGGTCGTGATGGACCCTGAGGACAGCAGGACGTAGCTCCAGAGGGACGTAAATCTGATTGTGATGCCACCAGAGACCATCTTTCCAGGTGAGTCCTTGGGCCAGGGGTGCAGGTGAGCAGACAGAGCTTCTTTGGATTTGTGAGAGCAAGTCATCCTGTGTAAGTAAGAAGTTCCTGGGCTGAAGAATGGTGTCCGGAGGGGTAGGTGTTCCGGGTTCCGAGTACATACGGGATAAGGCATTCGGTTTACTGTTCTTTGCCCCGGGCGGTACGTCAGATGGAACTGGAACTGAGAGAAAAAGAGTACCCAGTGGGCCTGGCAAGGTCGGAGTCTCTTGGCGGTGCGGAGATACTCCAGGTTCTTATGGTCCGTATATATCAGAATGGGGTGCTGGGCTCCCTCCAACAGATAGCGCCATTCCTCCAGCGCGGCCTTAATGGCCAGAAGGTCCCTGTCATCGACGTCATAGTTCCTTTCCGGGGCAGAGAGCTTGCGGGAGAAGAAGGCTACTGGATGAAGATGTGCCCTTGCTCCCCGTCTCTGAGATAGGACCGCTCCCACTGCTGTCTCCGAGGCATCCACTTCCAATACATAGGGCAACGTGGCATCCGGGTGCTGCAAGATAGGTGCAGAGGTAAACAGTCCCTTTAAAGCCTGAAAGGCATTCTGAGCCTCGGATGACCACTGGAACCGTTGCCCTTGCTTAGTGAGACAGGTGATAGGTGCAATGATTGCCGAGAATCCCTTTATAAATCGCCTATAAAAGTTCACAAACCCAACGAACCGTTGGGCCCCTTTTTTATCCACAGGTGCCGGCCAGTCCAGGATCGCAGTCACTTTCTGCGGATCCATGGTAACCCCTGAGACAGAGAGAATCAGTCCTAGGAACGGGATGGTGGAGCACTCGAAGGCACATTTCTCCGCCTTGGCGTATAGCCTATGCTGCCGCAAGCGGCTCAGAACACAGCCCACATGCTTTCGATGCTCTTCCAGGGAAGGAGAGAAAATCAGGATGTCATCCAGATATATTATGACAAAGACATCTAAGTAGTCCAAGAAAGATATCATTAAGGTGCTGGAATGTAGCAGGGGCATTGCAGAGCCTGAAAGGCATAACAAGATATTTGTAATGTCCAAAACGAGTCCGGAAGGCGGTCTCCCACTCATCTCCCTCTCTGATGCGGATAAGATTGTAAGCTCCTCTGAGATCGAGCTTAGTAAACACGGTGGCCGACCCAAGCCTTTGGAAGAGCTCTGGAACAAGCGGGAGAGGATATCGGTTTTTGACCGTGATCCAGTTCAGCTATCTATACGGGGCGAAGGGAGTGGTCTTTCTTCTCAACAAAGAAAATGCCAGCCCCAGAGGGAGAAGTAGAAGGTCTGATGAATCCCTTGGCCAAGTTGCCGTCCAGGTATGTTTTGAGAGCAGCCAATTCTGGTTCAGATAGTGGGTAGATGCGCCCAAAGGCTACCTCTGTGCCCGGCAGCAACTCTATGGGGCAATTGTAGGGTCTGTGTGGAGGGAGTTGGTCTGCCCCCTCCTTATTGAAGACATTCAGGTATTGGTGGTACACTGGAGGTACTGCCTTGTGGGTTTCAGGATCTAGCTCAGAGTCCAAACTAAGAAGAGCGGAACCTACGTTCCGGGCGGGAAGTAGGCAGTGTTGGCCACAGTACGGAAAGGGGAACTGAACAAGTCCGGAGGATCATTCTATGCTCGAGCTATGTGCCCGGAGCCAAGGCAACCCCAGGATGATGGGGAACAGGGGTGATGCTATGAAGTCAAGAGTCAGAAGCTCCTGGTGCCCTCCGGCGGTGGATACGGGAATTGGTGGGGTCTCCGTTGTTACCTGGCCTGAATTGATGGCTGTTCCGTCGGCCAAACGAATGGTCATCTTATGGGCTTTGGGATGCAATCTTTTTAATGGTGTTTGTAATTAGAGATTTTTCATTATACTGAAGACTATACATCTATACCCCTCTATCTTCTGAGGAAGCGTTAACGTTCACAACGCAAAACATGTTAAGAATGAGTTTCACTGCATGACCGTGGGCATCAGCTATCTAATTATACCAATCAGCTGCCTACTTTGGATATTGTAATACATCATTAAATTTATATTTTTGCTTTTTGAATAATCGCAATTGATTGTACTATGGTTGTGGTATGCGGTATTTGGAGGACACTGTGAGGTACTAGGGTATTAATAAGGATTGGCAATACCTATAAGTAGTATGGCCCACTATCATGCAGGAACTCAAGGGGGTTATAAGAATTTTTGAATTCTGTTTTTATGAATTTTAATGATATTTCAATAAAATTTGTATTATTTTATACTTATTGCACTTATGGTGGTCTTTTTACGGTACCATTAAAGTCCCAGGTGCTTTCCAATTTTTCGTTTTCTATGTTAATTAGGGGTGCGGTACCTTTTCTATGATTTAGGTCCCTGTTAGCCACCCAGTCAGGACCTTTTAGTCAATTTTTCTTTCTAATTTTAAATGGGGTGGCAGCACCCAAAGCACTTTCACAGTGGCCTTTTGATATCTAGAGTACTATAACCGTTGAAATAATTTTGATTGTTTAGTAGAACAGATCTCAATAGTGCGGTTCTATTCTGGGAATGGATTTTGTAGGGGCGGCCTGGTCAGGCCTGATGTCTGAATTCCAAGCACAACCAAACTCGGCAACTCAGAATGAGGCAAACCTTACTCAATATATGGCCAAATTGAAAAGACTCCTGAAGAAAAAATCTAATCTATATTGGCATATAGAATTCTTCAAATATTACCTACAGGAGGAAGTTTGCCCATTAGGCCTTAGAGTTCAAGTTTATCCCTCGTTTGGTGAAATCTCGGCTGAGTTTAAAAAATTATGGGAAGGAACATTAACAAAATGCAGCCTTAAACTCATGGCCCTACTGGTGTCTCAATACCAAAGGGACATGGATGTTATAGACAGCGAATTGAATACAACCAATACAATATACGAAAAAATCAAAGATCATCCACAGTTCGAGATCAAGTATCAAGAACTGAAGGAATATCTTAACAGATTGAATAAAGGCATAGTGTCAAAAAAGCAATCCAAATTTTTGAAAGATAAAACTGCATTCCTTGAGGGTTATGCCTACCGTTGGCCCTCTGCGTCCTCTGGACGTAGATGGCCGAGAGGTAGGGGCCCACCCAGGGAACAGCAGGACTATACTACAGGGGATGAGGGTACAGAATCTGATTCATCTATGTCTTCTTCTATCCAACAGAACCCTAATGGACCCTCCACGTCCCGGCACGGATACAATCACAAGGGTGCACGTAAGCGTGATTACTATGGTGAAGGGTATGATAATATGCACAATTCTAAACGCAAACCCGATAATACAAATACATTTAAACCTCCTAATGCACAACGTGGTGGTCCAAATGGTGGTAGTTCCAGCACACCCAACACTCCTACACATGGTAGACCCACACACCTGGGCCCTTTGGCAGCCCAGGCCCTTCAAATATTCAAAACTCACACTAATAACACAGCCCAACAATGAAAAAATTCCACTACCAAAACCAACACTCCCTCCAGCACACAAGGGATTTTTTACCAGGAACCCAGCCCCCCAATGTGGGGAGGCAGGGAACAGTGGATCCTCATATCACCCGAGGGACGACTCCCACGGGGGAACCAGATCAAGGGTCAATTTTATCTCCCAACAGCACTCAGACGAATTAAGCATTATTAATCTCACTCCACACTCATTGTCGAGGGAAGAAATACAAGTCCTTCAGCTAGGACTAAGTTTCTGCCCCTCCAATACTATAGACAAATATCAAACAATCAAGGATTTATACTTATTTTGTAGGAATTTGACCTACAAATTTATGTATGATCCGGATAGATTAAGAGCCAAACAAGATAAAGAGCTTACTGAGAACATGAAGGATCTTTCAATGCAGGACTTTTGAGTGCCGAGGGACCTGATATTTCTGTTAGAAGAAAATGAGTCAAGTCAAGATCATACCCCAATACCCCCAGATAGGAGAGAACACACTAGACCTACTAAATTCAAAAACAAATCCCAACGGTTCCCAGATCTCTCTACCAATCCATATATTTGGGCCTTTCTTACTGCAGTAACGAGTGAAATCAAAACATCTTATTTCAATCAGCCCATTAAACACAATCTTACACCCCCCCAACAAAAAGGTCTACAGTCTCTCAAACAGAGGACCGATGTTGTGATCAAGCCCTCCGATAAGGGGGGTAATGTAGTACTGATGACGTGTTGCAATTATGAACAGATGTGTAAACGAATACTTCTTAATAATGAATGGTATGTCACTATTAGTCCTGAACAACCTCCTCAATACATAAACCAGTTTAAAGAATTGATTGGGACTGCATTTACCAAATCTTTAATAGACAAAGAAACCTATGATTACCTCAATGTCCCATTCCCACGTGCAGCAACATTTTATGCACTACCCAAAGTGCATAAAGACTTAGTTGACCCACCCAGAAGACCTATCATATCGGGGATTGGGGCATTATGTGAGAATGCCAGCAGATTTGTGGACTTTTTACTTATGCAACACGTTGTCAGTCTACCCTCCTATGTCAAGGATACTTTGGATTTGCTTAAACACATTGAGAGTCGCCAGGTCCCCCCCTTTCCTGGTGACTCTCGATGTGGAAGCATTATATTCAAGTATCCCCCATGAGAAAGGAATTGAGATAATAGGGTCTTTTCTGATGAAACAGCCTAACACTCAGTGGAACTTTAACGAGTTCCTGCTGGATTTGTTTTTTCATCTTAACCCATAACTGGTTTATCTTTAAGGACACCCACTACCTCCAGGTGCAGGGCGTGGCCATGGGCACATGTTGTGCCCCGGCCTACGCCAATCTGTACCTGGGGGGGTGGGAGAGGGACATATGGCAGATGGAAAGGTTGGAGGAGTTTATGCAGCACATCTTGTGTTGGTACAGATATATAGACGATATTTTTATTATCTGGGCGGGTCCAGAAAAAGAACTCATTAGATTTGTGCAAGACATCAACATAAACTCCTTCAACCTGACCTTCACACTGCCATACCATTCCTCCAGAATTAATTTTCTGGACCTTGAGATATTTGTGGATCAGGATTTATGCCTGGCCACAGATTTGTGTCGAAAACCAACAGCAGGAAATACAATCCTACATGCCAGTAGTGCACATTCACCAGCACTCATACGTAGCATTCCCTACGCACAATATATACGTCTGAAACGTAACTGTACACAAATAGAGGATTTTCATAAACAAGCAGCGAATTTGCGATCAAGGTTCCTATGCAGAGGATATAGCAAAACCCTCTTGCGAAAAGCATACAATAGAGCCTTAGAACAGGATCGACAATCTCTGCTTTATAAATCCACTGTGCGCCCACAACACACAATAGTCAAGTTTATTACTCAGTTTTCAACACAACATCAGGAGTTGCGGGGAATCATAGGAAAACACTGGCATATTTTACACCAGGATCCTTATGTTTCAAAATATGTTAAGGAGGCCCCTGAAATGGTTTTCCGTAGGGCACCTTCGATTCGCAATCACCTTACGGCTAGCCACTATACAACCGGATCTAATATAAGACAGCAGACCCATGGCGTCTTTAAATGCGGTAAATGTGATATGTGTCCCTGGGTTCACCAGGGCACAAAATTTTGACTACCTGGTGGCCAAATTTTTCATCTCCAGTTCTACGCAAATTGCGATACACAAGGTGTCATATACCTCATGAACTGTAGATGCGATGCATTTTATGTGGGAAAAACTTTTAGACCATTCAGGAAAAGGATGCATGACCATAAATACTATTCTTCGGGAGGGAAAATGGTCACTCCAGTTAGTCGTCACTTGGACCTTTATCATGGGTTTGAAATGGGTTACTAAATAGGCCTCATTTACGGTGCTAGAAGTAGTCCCACAGGACCCTAGGGGGGATAATTGGGATAAAAATATACTGCAGAGAGAAACCCTATGGCTAGAACGGTTGAATGCTACTCATCCTCCAGGTTTGAATGAGATATGCTCATATAAACCATTTTTATGAACCCCACTTGTTCATCTATAGTAGCTCATAGTGGTTGGTGTCAAGATAGCACAATATGATCTGTTAATCTGCTAACAAATTGTGGTTATGTTTGTCATTTGTACTTTAAGATATATGTTATTGTCATATTTATAGTTGCTAGTTCACATTGTGTGGGTACAGTCTTAATACTCCCATTCCGTTGGTTCTCCACTAGATGACGAGGTTCCCTGCTATTTCTCCCTTTCTGTCCCTACCAAGGACGGGGGAGCTAGGCTGGAGGACTGGCAGATGTGCGGCTGAAAGCACCATCCATGACTGGTCCTCACCGCCCCCCCCCCGGGCGGTTTGGGACTTGGGATGTGCGGCGCCCTTGGAGCACACTGGGGGATCAGCAGCGCATGCGTGGTTGGCAGGGCCAAATGCCGGGCCGATGGGCATCATATTAGAGTGGGAGTTCCCACGCATGACGTCACGGCTGGGACGTATATCTACATGGCGCCAACGCCCGAACGGTACACACGCCCGTGTCGGACGGACGCTCGTTCTGAATACAGGTACCAGGATTACAGACGCTGTAAGTATCTGGGGGTTACTAGGGACATGTGAACGTGGGTCTGTGTTTGGTTCACATAGACCCGTATGCCACAATGTTCCCTCTCCCTATTTATGCTATCTTTTTGGATAGGAAGTGAAGCTTTGCTCTTTACATTACAGGTGAATTAGTAAAACGTTGCTTGCATACCGTGCGCCTGAATAAAACTGTCCTTACAGGAAGTAAACCATCATTGGATGTATATGAGACATCTCCAAGTGTATGAGCCCACATTTGTTTAGCTATATGCTTCAGGTGCTGTACTAATAGGACTATATAAATGTCTGTATGGGTAATATTTTACCAGCATAAGAAATCTCCTGGGCTGACCCCTACTGGGGAATATTTATATTGCATTTGATTGTCTAGTCTATTGTATAATAGTACGGCCTTTGTTATGTTATTTTAGAACATGGTATAATGGATAGTATGTCCCCACAACTGCTGCTAGACGGTGGACGAGGGCCGACCAGTATGTGGAGGTGTGGTACTCTGTCTATTCAGTGTCAACTAAGTGAGTTGTTAGTAAAAAAGTATATTGAATATAAAAAACCAAAGCTATTATGCAATCTTTTTAATGGTGTTTGTAATTAGAGATTTTTCATTATACTGAAGACTATACATCTATACCACTCTATCTTCTGAGGAAGCGTTAACGTTCACAACGCGAAACATGTTAAGAATGAGTTTCACTGCATGACCGTGGGCATCAGCTATCTAATTATACCAATCAGCTGCCTATTTTGGATATTGTAATACATCATTAAATTTATATTTTTGCTTTTTGAATAATCGCAATTGATTGTACTATGGTTGTGGTATGCGGTATTTGGAGGCCACTGTGAGGTACTAGGGTATTAATAAGGATTGGCAATACCTATAAGTAGTATGGCCCACTATCATGCAGGAACTCAAGGGGGTTATAAGAATTTTTGAATTCTGTTTTTATGAATTAATTTTAATGATATTTCAATAAAATTTGTATTATTTTATACTTATTGCACTTATGGTGGTCTTTTTACGGTACCATTAAAGTCCCAGGTGTTTTCCAATTTTTCGCTTTCTATGTTAATTAGGGATGCGGTACCTTTTCTATGATTTAGGTCCCTGGTAGCCACCCAGTCAGGACCTTTTAGACGGTTTCGACCATTTACCGCGGAGGTCCGTTCGAACCTTTGACGTAGACGGTTGGTGGTAAGTAGAGTGGACTGAGAAGAACAGAGAAATGTCAACGGGCCTCCCTCGCAGGTTCAGGGACGCTAATAACTAAGTCCCCGCACATCAACGAAACACCTGGTTATGAAACGATGTGATGTGGTCCACGGAGACGTAGGGTTTTAATCTTTCTTTTTAACTGATTTTCCAGGACTGACCCACCGATGGTCCCTGGATTTAGTATCTTTTCCATGGCGTAGGGATTAATTGTATCTTTCGCTTTTTAACCTTTTGTGGACCCTGAAATTACC
>BLSH010118531.1:1268429-1283081 GCA_018402905.1 Glandirana rugosa
GGGCAGCTTGGGCTTGTAGGTCCCCCAGTACATGTTAGTTGCAGTCATGTGTACTGTTCTGTCCCTAGTCATAGAAACATAGAAAAGTGACGGCAGAAAAAGGGCAGAAGAAGACTGAATAGTCCATCGAGTCTGCCCTTTTTTGTTTTATTTTGTTTTCTTTGTTTTTCCATTAACCTCATTGTCTGACTATAGATTTATGCTTATCCCAAGCATGTTTGAAGCCATTTACTGTTGACTATCTCACAACCATTGTTGGTAGTTTATTCAAACCATCAACCACCCTTTCAGTAAAATAATACTTTCTAAGATTAGTTTTGAATTTCCCTCCTGCTAGTTTAAGGTCATGTCTAGAGTTGAGCAGACACCTGGATGTTCGGGTTCGACGGGTTCAGCCGAACTTTGCGAAAAAGTTCAAGTCCGGCCCCGAACTTGACCCTGAACCCCGAACCCCATTGAACTCAATGGTGACCTGAACTTTTGGGCACTAAAATTGTTCTAAAATGGTCCTGGAAAGGGCTAGAGGGCTGCAAAAGGAAGCAAAATGGGGGTAAGTGTAGGACAAGTGCCCTGCAAACAAATGTGGATAGGGAAATAACTTAAAATCACAAAAAAATACAAAATGAAGGAGGAGGTGGATGTGGAGTAGGAGGTTGAGGAGGCGGTGACCATGGTGGTGTAGGTGGAAGTGGCGGTGGAGGAGGAGGAGGTAGCCAATACTGTTTTTTGTTTGTTTTTTTTTTTCTAATTGGGGTAGCCTCCAAAATATTGAGACATGTTAAAAAAAAAAAAAAAAGATCACTATCTGCAGACAAACCCAGAGATGTTCTAGCACGGGTTCACTTTTTCCATATAAAATATACCATGGTTTATTTTTCATGTTTCTCCTGTTACAAATTCCAATAACGAAATTATGTTCTCTAAAAAAAATAAAAGAATAAGTTCACTTAAGTAAGCTGTGTGAGGCTGGTATAAATGTCTATTCTGCACAAGGTACAGACAAGTATTGTGGGATCCATGCCTGGTTCAATTTAATAAACGTTAGCTTGTCCATGTTGGCTGTGGACAGGTGGCTGTGCTTGTCTGTGATAACGCCCCCTGCCGCGCTAAACACACCTTCAGACAATACACTGGCAGCAGGGCAGGCCAGTACCTCCAAGGCATAAAGGGCAAGCTGTTTGTTGTGGCGTGCTGCTGACAAAGCTTTTCCACATTTCGGCCATGCTAACCCTGCCTTCTGAGGTGCTGGCGGTGCCACAGCTGCATTGGCAACCTCTTCCTCCTTCTCAGCCTTCGCCTAGTGCTTCCACTGAGCCCCCGGTGTCATTGGGAATGCCCTCAGCAGCGAATCTACCAGTGTGCGCTGGTAGTCGCGCATCTTCCGATCACGCTCCAGTGAGGAAATTAAGGACGGAACATTGTCCTTGTAATGGGGATCCAGCAGGGTGGCCACCCAGTAATCAGCACAAGTTACAATGTGGGCAGCTCGGCTGTCGTTGCGCAGGCACTGCAGCATGTAGTCACTCATGTGTGCCAGGCTGCCCAGAAGCCAAGACAAGCTGTCCTCTGTGGGAGGTGCATCATCTGTGTCCTCCGTATTTCCCCAGCCACGCTCCAGCGATGCCCACGAGCTGTGTTGCGTGCCACCCTGCTGTGAACACAGTTCCTCCTCCACCTCCTCCTCATCATCATCCTCATTCTCCTCATCCTCCAGAACTGTGCCCTGGCTTGAAAATTTTTTACCTTGCCTATGCTGGTGCAGGAACCCACTTGTGAATGACTGGCCTGATAACCATGGAAATGACCCCTCTTCCTCCTCCTCTTCCTCCTGTGCCACATCCTCTTCCATCATCGCCCAAAGTGTTTTTACAAGGAGACATAGAAGTGGGATAGTAACGATGAGAACAGAGTCATCGGCACTGGCCATGTTGGTGGAGTACTCGAAACACCACAATATGGTACACAGGTCTTGCATGGAGGCCCACTCGTTGGTGGTGAAGTGGTGCTGTTCTGCAGAGCGACTGACCCATGCACGCTGCAGCTGAAACTCCACTATTGCCTCCTGTGGCTCACACGGTCTCTCCAGCATGTGCAAGGTGGAGTTCCACCTTGTGGGCACGTCGCATAGGAGGCGGTGAGCGGGAAGGCCGAAGTTCCGCTGCAGCGCAGACAGGCGAGCAGCAGCAGGGTGAGAACGCCAAAAGTGCACAAAGACGGCCCGCACTTTCTGCAGCAGCTCTGACATATCCGGGTAGTTTTTTTAGAAATTTCTGCACCACCAAATTCAGTACATGCGCCAGGCAAGGGATGTGCATCAATCCGGCTAGGCCCAGAGCTGCTACGATATTTCGCCCATTATCGCACACCAGCAGGCCGGGCTTGAGGCTCAGTGGCAACAACCACTCATCGGTCTGCTGTTCAATGCCCATCCACAGCTCCAGCGCAGTGTGGGGTTTATCCCCCAAACATATCAGTTTTAAAACAGCCTGCTGTCTTTTCCCCCTGGATGTGCTTAAGTTGGTGGTGAAGGTGTTACGCTGACCGGATGAGGAGGTGGTAGAGGAGGAGGAAGCGGAGTAGGAGGAGGAGGCAAAGAGAGATGCCCTGCAATCCTCGGTGGCGGAAGGACTTGCGCCAAACTGCTATCCGCCTCAGGCCCACCCGCCACTACATTTGCCCAGTGTGCAGTTAGCGAGATATAGCGTCCCTGCCCGTGCTTACTGGTCCATGTATCAGTGATTATGTGGACCTTGCCACAGATGGCGTTGCGCAGTGCACAGTCTTGTCCCCGACTTGTTTGTACAGGGAAGGGATGGCTCACCTGGAAAAGTAGTGGCGGCTCGGAACCACATACTGTGGGACAGAAACCGTCATCAGGTTTTTAAAACTGTCCGTGTCCACCAGACGGAATGACAGCATTTCAAAGGCTAGGAATTTTGAAATGCTGGCATTCAGGGCCAGGGATCGCGAGTGGGTTGGGGGGTACTTCCTCTTTCTCTCCAGTGTTTGGGAGATGGACAGCTGTAAGCTTCCATGGGACCATGGTGTGGAGATGCTTGGTTACGGTGGCGGACACGGAGGCGTTGCTGTCACATCATCTGTTTGTTGGGTGACAGGTGACACTGGCACTGTAGAGGTAGAGGAAGAGGCCGAGGCAGCAGCAGAAGAGGAAGCAAGAGGAGGCCGAGACCTTTCTTGGATTTTGAGGTGCTTATTCCACTGCAGCTCGTGCTTTGCATGTAGATGCCTGGTCATGCAGGTTGTGCTCAGGTTTAGAACATTTATGCCTCGCTTCAGGGTCTCATTGCACAGCGTGCAAACCACTCGTGTCTTGTCATCAGCACATTGTCTGAAGAACTGCCACGCCAGGGAACTCCTTTGAGCTGCCTTTGGTGTGCTGGGTCCCTGGGTGCGGTGGGTAGTAGCAGGCGTATTGTCTAGGGGATGGTCCCTCCTGGTTGCAACCTGCTTCCTCTTTTGCTGTGCTGGTGCCTCTATGCGACCACCACCTCTTCCTCCAAACTGCCCACGTCACTCGCATGACATTCATTCCATGTGGGGTCTAGGACCTCATCATCCTCCACATCATCTTCCACCCACTCTTCACCACTGCCCTCCTTGTCAGTCTACACACCGTAGAAAGCCGCAGCAGTTGGCACCTGTGTTTCGTCATCATCAGAGACGTGCTGCTGTGGTGTTTCCATGTCCTCATCCTGAAACAGAAGTGGTTGGGCATCGGTGCACTCAATGTCTTCCACTTCTGGGGCAGGGCTATGTGGATGGCCCACAGAAAGCACACCAGCAGAGTCATCAAAAAGCATAAGAGACTGTTGCATGACTTGGGGCTCAGACTGCTTGGCTGATTTACAAGGGGCTGAGGTGAAGACAGATACCACCACGACCACGTCCCTTATTTGACGCTCTCCTCATTCTGGACGCAAATGTACTATTTAGCACAAGTTTATATTATTTTTTTAAACCGGCAATTTAGACACTTTTTAATTTTGTGCAAGAAATGCACAGCAAGGTGCAAATGTACTATTTAGCACTATTTTTTATTTTTTTAAAACCAGCAATGTCCATGCACTTTTTAATTTTGTGCAAGAAATGCACAGCAAGGTGCAAATGTACTATGTAGCACTATTTATTATTCTTTTTTTTTAAACCAACAATGTAGACGCACTTTTTATTTTCGTGCAAGAAATGCACCGCTGGCCGCAAATGTAGTATTTAGAATATATATATTTTTTTTTAAACCAGCAATGTAGATGCACTTTTTATTTTTGTGCAAGAAATGCACCACTGGCCGCAAATGTAGTATTTAGAATATTTTTTTTTTATTTAGAATATTTTTTTTTTTTATTTAGAATTTTTTTAAAACCAGCAATGTAGATGCACTTTTTATTTTCGTGCAAGGAATTCACCGCTGGCCGCAAATGTAGTATTTAGAATATTTTTTTTTTTTAAACCAGCAATGTAGATGCACTTTTTATTTTTGTGCAAGAAATGCACCACTGGCCGCAAATGTAATATTTAGAATATTTTTTTTTTATTTAGAATTTTTTTTTTAAACCAGCAATGTAGACACACTTTTTAATTTTGTGCAAGAAATGCCCTGCTGGCCGCAAATGTAATATTTTGCACAAAAAAAAAAATGTTTTTAATTTGTCTAACTGCAATGTAAAAGCAGTATTTAAATATGCCAACTGAACTAACAGAACACGATTAAAGTAGTGTCCCTGACACACAAGCAGTTGCAAGTGCAGTGCACTTGCAAAAATGGCTGCAAACGCAAACCTAACAAACAGAAAAATTGCTTATGTTTTATATGAGGCACTTTGCTTAGCAAACAAAATGTACTCTAGCAAACAAAAATCTCCTCTAGCACCCACCCACCAATAAATCACTGTTTTTAACAGATTTTCTAAAGCTAATCTGTCCCTCACAGCAGCAGCAGCATCCTCTCCCTACACTAGTATGAGATGATTTTTAAAAGCTAATCTGTCCCTCACAGCAGCAGCAGCATCCTCTCCCTACACTAGTATGAGATGATTTTCTAAAGCTAATTTGTCCCTCACAGCAGCAGCATCCTCTCCCTACACTAGTATGAGATGATGTGACACGCAGCGCTACGTGACTCCAGCTTATGTAGAGGCTGGGTCACATGATGCACTGGCCAATCACAGCCATGCCATTAGTAGGCATGGCTGTGATGGCTTCTAAGGGCAAACGAGTGAAACGCTATGGCTGTGATGGCTTCTAAGTGCAAACGAGTGAAACGCTTGTTGATTGGCGCGAAAAAATACCCGAACCCGGACTTTTTCTCAAATGTCCAGGTTCGGGACATGGACACCCTAAAGTCCGGTACAAACCCGAAATTTACAGTTCAGGTTCGCTCAACTCTAGTCATGTCTCCATGTTCTTGATTTTGGTTTCATATTGAAAAGACTGCCCTCCTGAACCTTATTCACCCCCTTGATGTATTTAAAGGTTTCAACCATGCCTCCCCTTTCCCTTCTTTCCTCCAGACTGTACATATTAAGTTCCTGAAGTCGCTCTTGATATGTTTTATCCCCCAGACCTTTCACCCTTTTTGTTACCCGTCTCTGAATTCGTTCTATCTTATCAATATCTTTTTGTAAGTGTGGTCTCCAGAACTGGACACAGTATTCTAAGTGAGGTCTCACTAAAGATCTATATAGAGGAATCAGAACCTCCTTCCTCCTGCTGGTGATCGCTCTACTGATACATCCCAGAATTCTATTTGCTTTTCCCACTGCCTGGTCACACTGTGTCACGTACCTGACGGTGGAGTCTGTCTTGTGCAGGGAACAACCGCTCTTGCGCACCCGATTCAAGGACCCCTGGTAGTGGGGACAGAGGCCCAAGAGTGCGGGATGGCACGAGGGCTGGAGGATCACCGATGATGTAGCGAAGCTCCAGGAGGCGTGCAGGTGGACGGATGGTCGTTCAGGCTGGGTCGGCAACAGGCAGGCAAGAAGGTACAAAGGATCAGGCAAAAGGGTAGTCAGAGTCCAAGCAAGGTTCGTTACACGGGCGGGCAGCAAAGGTACACAGGAGCAGACAATCGGATGGTCGTGGGTAGCCGGGGTCGGAGCAGGAAGCAGACAACAGGTCGGGACAAGCCGGGTCAAACAGGAGGTAGAACAACGCAGGAACAGGTATCAGAGGCTGGGGCTCACAGGTCGGGAACGCTGTAGAACGAGCAGCACTTGTCTCCAGGGTCTCCAGGTTTAAATAGGCCCGTTTGGCGCCGTTTCTGGCGCGTGCGCGCGCACGGGCGCGCGCGCGCGCACGCGGGCGCGCACAGGCGCGCGCGAACGCGCACGGGAGCGCGCGCCACCGCGGAAAACGTCACAGAGAGCAAAACTGTTCCTTTTTCCTAACACACTGTTTGCTAATTTTGCAATCATCTGAAATAAGCACCCCAAATCTTTTTCTTCTGTAGTGCTGACTAACACTGTACCCCCCAGTGCTGTACTCTCTAAGGGAATTATTTTTCCATAGGTCCACCTCGGGATTGAGCAAAAGAGGGTGGCTACATTCCTATATACTGTGGGACCATGGATAATGAATAATGTCATCCTCTAAAAGAAAAAAAACCCATGGAATTTGAAGATTTCGAGCAGGCTGAGAGCTATAGAAGACACTTTTTGGAGTTAAGAATACCCACTTTTTTAAAACCAGAGTTTAGTGTTACTTTAAGATTTCATTTGAGAAACCTGTTACCATATATATATGTATAAAAAGCGCAAAGAGCAGACATATTTGCTTATTAAAAAACATGTTAAATTCCATCTTAGCTGTTCAGCATAACTTCTTACCACTGTGCCCTCCTGCAGCAATGGCAGATCCAGCCTGTAGCTACCACTTTGTCTGCTGCCACTGCCATCTTCCTTGGCACTTCCACTGGGCCCTGTGGTGTTCCTTTTTGGCCACTGGACAGACACTGGTGTTGTAACTCCTGCACATAAACACAAGAGTTACATTGTCCATGTAAGAAAGAGTGGGAATGTGCAAAGATGAAAGTTGATAGGACCATGGAGCAAAGGTTTTTGTGCAAATGTTCTTCTAAGAACTTTTAGCATTTTTTCTTAGCAGAACTTTAGTTCTTTAGAGTTCATCAGCATCCTCTATGCTGATGAAGAACCCATGCTGAGGTTCAAAATACTTTGGGTACTATGAAGAGAACTACATAGAGTAAAGGCATGGCTGCCCACGATTCAATTTGTACACTGAAAAGAAACCCAGCACTTGGGGATTGTACATCTAAATAATTATCTATTGTGAAACACTTTTCCAATTGTGGCACATGCATTTTTATTGTTGTGTAATTAGGAGTGTTTTAAGCTTCATCAAAGGGAGTTCTGTCTATCTTTTGAAGATTATTTGATACATAGTAACAGCTTCTCTCAAAGTTAAGCTGGCCATAGATGGACTAGAATTCCAAATGAAAATTCCTGGGGAAAGAAGGTTCTAAGAAAGTTTATTTGTTTTCCTAATCAGTAGTGGGTCAAACTGATATTCGCTTTCAGTTGCATAGATGAGAAAATTTGAAGGAGCAGGATATAAAAGTCTTCTTAAACAAATTAATTTATAACAGTGTGTGTGGTTTCCATTTGGTAAAGTCCATTCATTCCAAAATCAAATGTTAAAAGCAAACAAACGATACATTTCCTAAGACTTTTCCTAATAAATTTTCACTTGAAATACTGTTCTATGGCCAGCATAAGGTCAGGTGATCTAAGGTGCGGTGGGACCTGGAAGCCTACGGAGTACACCAAGGAGCTCCAGTTGTGTCACACTGGATGGAAGGAGAAGCTGTAGTTGTATGACTGAGTGATGGAAGCATCTGAAAAGGTGCTGTGGCAAAATATCCTGGGGATGAGCTCTGTCATCGCCTAGTAGTGAGTCGGTGGGACTTTAGTTACTATTTTATTTCAGTGTCCGTTTATGTGTCAACCCAAACCTTATTCTGATAAACTTTACTATGATTATTAAGAGGTATCCTCTCTGAATGAACAGAAACATGCAATAGTTTCTGTTCAGTGCTGCCTGCTATGCACCTAAAAGCTGCCATACTTATTAAGAAATGATTGCAGATTCATACAAGTTCATCAGTCTGCAATGAACCACTGCTGGTGTGACAAGCATATTGATTGCCTTTTTTCATGCAAAATACTATTAATCTCTTCTGGAAAGGCAAATATGATCAGAGATTAACTGACATACTTAATTACTGCCTTATAATAAGTGAAAGTGTAAGTTTAGTACATATCCTTTATACTTACTTGTTTAGGCAACCTGCTTATAAAGGTCAATTGCAGAGCATACCTGCTTTGCTGATAAACCAGAGTTTCAGACAAGGGCCTCCAGTCTGCAAGCAGTGTGCTTACATCCACTGTCATGCTCCTATCCATCGAGAGAGAAGAGAAGACAAGAGTAGGACTGCATTTTTATCCAAATACAAAGTTTGTAGATTGTCTTTGCTTCAGCTTCCTCTAACTGTGGATAGAAGAAGCTGCTACAGGAAAAGAAGATTTACTCAAACTGCCTTCAGGCTGAAAGTTTCAGGATACAAGACAAGAAAGAATAATGAATATGTGCTGAAACTGCGAAAGTTCTTTCAGAGGTCTCCTTCTGTGATGCTTAAAGTGGTTGCAGTAGAGGCGCAAGCAGCCTGAGCGCCTTTGAGCCTCCCCAGTCTCCATTGACTTCTGGGACACCCAGGAACACCCCCATATCATCTGGGTCAGTCCAGACTGACCTTTCCCGCCAGCCCAGCTTCAGCTCCTCAGCCCCCAGGGAATCCAAAATGGTGTCGGACCCGTAATGTGCACCACAGGATAGGGGAGTGAAAATGGAGGAAAGCATGGAAGCAAACCCACAGGCAGCTCCCCAGGCTGACAACAATCCTGTGAGTACTCTTCTCCCCATGCTACTGTCCTCAGCCTCCACTGAATCTCTCCTAGAGAGAACACTAGACGCTTCTGATTACTCCTATGAGGGACCCTGTAGCAAGCCCTGCTATGTCGGCCATCCTAGGCCAAACTTCACCAGCAACCCCTATGTACTTTACCATTATGATGAACACTTTTTCCAAGATTCTCTCCAGGGGGCTAGCGCAAACAGCTTCCCAAATTATCTCAACTATACAAGCAGACCTCCAAAACCTAGGCTCTAGGATTGAAGCCATCCAAAATAAAGTGGCACAGATGGTTTCCAGAACCAATCAAAATACAGCCCGTATACAGGAGTGGCAGGATCACCTGGATACAGCCATGTCCAAAATAGACGATTTGGAAAATTGTCCTAGGCAATACAACTTTTGCATTAGAGGAGTCAATCAAAGATGTTCAGTTACCAGTCCGCACCTTTATTAAGGATCTCATTATAGATATACCAAAGCACCGCCTAGAGCTGGGCAAGGGCTCACAGAGCACTCCATCATCTCAGTCTGATGGTTTACTCAGTGACATAGTGGTCAAACCACACTTTCATCGGATGAAGGAAGATGTAATGCGCATAACCCGAGATGCAGACCAACTGTCCAGCCAGGGCCACCAGGTCAAAGTTTTCGCTAATCTTTCCCCATTTACTATCCACAAGAGAAGGTCACTCAAACCTCTTCTCCAGGTTCTCTCCCAGAAGTCAATCAAGTATTGGTGGTCTTTTTCTTTCCGTCTGTCTTTCATTTTCAAGAATCAAATGCATGGATTCTCTTCTTTTCAAGATGGGAAACATCTACTTCTACAGCTGGGTCTGATATCTCTTGATCTGCCATCAACCTCACACCACAAGAATGTTGGATCCGCCAAATGCCCATCACCGCCAAGTCCAATTTCCCTAGTCTGGCAAAAACAACAGCCGAAAAGATCCAAGAATCTCTGTTAGGGGGACCAGGGAGTGGCTATCTCCTGGGTCCTCCCGGATATGAGATTTTGCTAATCTGAATTTAGCTGTGAGTCTATGAATATTAGGACAGAGTCCTTGGATTCTCATGAGTCTATTACTCTAGTTTTATACGTAGCACCCTCTAGTTAGGTAGGTGCTAGAGATAGATTTTTCTGTAGAGTAGGACATTTTAGGCAGGCCTAGCTGTTGGCTAGGCCTGTTTTTTTCATTCTGGGCTGGGCATGGCTCAGGGTATAGGGTTACCACATCATCCCTTTAATCCAGGACACATATTAATTACACAGGTTCTGTGGCTGATTAAGGTGGTAATTAAACTCTCTTGGTGCCTTATCTGAATTCAATTAGCCTCAGAACCTGGGTAATTCATATGTGTCCTGGATTAAAGGGATGATGTGGCAACCCTATCAGGGTAGGGCTGGGTAACTCACAGGTGGTGTCATCAGGACCTCCCTCTTCTTTACAGAAGCTTCTGGTGTTTTCACAAAAGAGAGGTGGAGAGGGGAGGTGTAGCCAATTGGGGTCATTTTGGGAGCCCTGACCAATCCCCAAACTGGATTGGCAGAGGGCAGGCCTCCTTAAATAACCAGGGTCAGCCCAACTTGGGGAGGAATTGTAGGGTGGAAGAGATGGAGTGAGAGAGTGTTGAGGCTGTTTAAGCTTAGAGGGAGCGCCCCAGTCTGGGGGAGTGACCTTGGGCCTGGGCTCGGGTGCAGTCGGGACCACTTCCAAGAACACGTGGAAAGGTCCTGGACCGGAGGCACAAGAGAGAGCAAAGAGAAGACAGCAAGAAAGTGCACTGCTGAGAGACTCCAGGGAGGACAACTGGTCGCAGCCAGGAGAGCTGGCGAGTGAGGTACAGTCAGGAGGACTGGGGAGGCACGCCTGGGAGGACTGAGAGCTTGCAGTCAAAGATGGGTGCAGAACCAGAAGAGTGAACTGTGGTGAAAGGGGCAGTGGAGTTAGGCAGCGGCAGCCAGGAGGGCTGGCAGGGCCTGAGGAGGGCTTACTGGCATTAATAGCCATGTTGAGGATGGCTAGCACTGGAACTATTTCTACACCATAGGGGCTCGCAGTCCCTGCCTGAAAAGGGCAGTTCACTGAGGCCTGGCTGAGCTAGTGTGCTAGCTGGTCCGGTGGAAATTGCAGCAAGTGAAGTGTTGGAGAAGTAATGGTCTGCAGCAAGAGTAGTGCTGGAGGAGTGCCATAAAAGAGGTCTGAAGCAAGAGTTGTGCTGGAGACAAGACTGGAGTGTATATAATGGATTGTATATACAAGTCCCAATCAAATTACACAAAAATCATTCTGGGCATCCCATAAAGTTGTGCTCATATGTTTACATACCCTGGCAGATTTTATGATTTCTTGGCCATTTTTCAGAGAATATGAATAACACAAAAACGTTTCTTTCACTCATGGTTAGTGTTTGCCTGAAGCCATTTATTATCAATCAACTGTGTTTACTCTTTTAAAATCATAATGACAACAGAAACTACCCAAATGACCCTGATCAAAAGTTTACATACCCCAGTACTTAATACCTTGTATTCCCCCCTTTAACATTAATGACAGCTTGAAGTATTTTGTGGTATTTGTGGATTAGGCTCTTTATCTTCTCAGATGGTAAAGCTGCCCATTACTCTTGGCAAAAAGGCTCCAGTTCCTGGAAATTCTTGGGCTGTCTTGCATGAACTGCACACTTGTCTCTGTGCTGTTTGATGTGTTGTAAGCGGGATACTTTGTGGCATTTGTGTAGTACTGGCTTTCTTCTGGTGACTTGACCGTCTTTCTTCAAGTGCCTCCTTATTGTGCATCTTGAAACAGCCACACCACATGTTTTCAGAGAGTCCTGTATTTTACCTGAAACTATTTGTGGGTTTTTCTTTGCATCTCGAACAATTTTCCTGGCAGTTGTGGCAGAAATCATAGTTGGTTTACTTGACCGGGGTTTGGTTTCAACAGAATCACTAATTTTCCACTTATTGATTTAGGGTTTGAACACTGCTCATTGACATTCTCAATTCCTTGGATATCTTTTTATATCCCTTTCCTGTTTTATACAGTTCAACTACCTTTTCCTGCAAATCCTTTGACAATTCTTTTGCTTTCTCCATGACTCAGAATCCAGAAACATCAGTGCAGCACTGGATGAAAGATGCAAGGGTCTGTCAGGAGTCCAGAAACTCATTGACCTTTTATATACACACACTAATTACAAGCAAACAGATCACATGTGAGGATGGTTACCTTTAATAGCCATTCAAACCCCTTTGTGTCAACTTTTGATCATGTTAATTTGGGTAGTTTCTGTTGTCATTATGATGTCAAAAGAGTAAACACACTTGATCAATAATAAATGGCTTCAGCCAAACACTAACCATGAGTGAAAAAAATGTTTTTGTGTTATCATTCATATTCTCTGAAAAATGACCAATAAATCATAAATTCTGCCAGAGTATGTAAACTTATGAACACAACTGTATTTCCCCTTCCCCATCCAAGTTCCATCCCCTCAATAAAATACAAAAAAAACAAAGTACATGGACTGTTCTATGTCTCTGCGCTACTGAGAAGAGAATGCCGGGTTGAGCAGGGTGACAGGTGAACCACAACATTTAGCAGCCCCTGCGGAGGGGGTACCGCTACATATACTAAGGGAGGATGGGGGGAGAGCATCCTGGCTAGGGTCACCTCTCCCCATCCCCATGATTCTGGGGGATGGTCCTCAGGAGGGGATGGGTGGAGGAGAGGGATCTTACTAACCCTCTAATGCTTAAATGAAATGGGGGGATTTATCCAATGTTGAGCTTAAATGGGTGCTTGGTTCGGCCGGAGTGGATGTAGAGCTCCTCCTTCTGCCTCTATGCTGTAGGTTCCTCAAATGGAGACAGATCTTCATTTGCCATACCGGCAGATGTTTAAGTCATTTTGTGTTATGGGAATGGGTAGGCAGGTAGGTTTACTCCATGTGCTCCGCAGGCCCCTTCTTTTTTTGGGACTGTCCTATTTCCTTTCTTTCTTTTTACCTCTCTCTTACTTTTCCAGGCACCAGAGAGGTTCCGAGAGCACTCGGGTCAGAGGTGCTGACCCAATTTCTACCTGAATCTGGTCAATCACGGGGAGTGCATATGGTGGAAGGTAGATCTCTGGCCGGTAACGATTGTAATGCCCTTTCTGGTCCATGCCTCCAAGTGACGAGACCTCCCCACCTATTTGGGTAGCCTCCCATAATGTGCAGGGTATGAATTCACCATTAAAAAGACACAAGTACTTCCAACATTCCCATTCCCAACAGATAGAGGTGCTTCTCCTTCAAGAGACCAGTTTCCCTAAGCAGTTTAATCCAAAATGTATTCACCCTAAATTTCCTCAATTCTATTTGGCCAACACAGAGGATAAGACAAAGGGGGTGGGGATTACCTTTTCACCCTCACAGGGAATCAAAGATCCTAAGGGTAGATACTTACTACTATCGAGTTCTTTGGATGGGGCCCAATATACCTCTGTCTCCTATTATGCCCCTAATCGAGGCCAAGCAGAATTCTTCCCCTCCATGTTGGCTACCCTTTCTCCTCACTTTGTGGGCATGGTGATAATGTGGGGATTCCAATGTTGCATTGGATCAGATATTAGATAAATCAGAACAAGGTAGTTCTTGCCTTTTGCATCCCCCTAGACAAAATTTGAAGATCACTAAGCTCATACACTCCTAAGGGTTGGTGGATATTTGGAGGGAATTTAATTCAACCTTGAAGGATTACACCCATTTCTCTGCACCACAGCAAACCTACGCTAGAATAGACCATATCTTTATCGATGCCTCCGCCATTCCATCTGTCACAAAATCGGTCATTAAGGACTCCCCATTGTCAGACCACTCAATGGTTTTAATGCTCCTTACGAAACCCCAGGGCCATAATGGCATGTTTAGTTGGCACTTAAATTAATCCTTATTAAGTCAGTCGGTCCAATGCACTACGCTGGATAAAGAAATAGGGGATAACTTTCAGGTTAATGACAATGAGGAAGTCTCTTCTGAAACACTCTGGGCTGCTCATAAAGCAGTGGTCAGAGGAAAGATTATTCAACTTGCCATACTCAAACGTGAATGGCTGGCTGATATCAACAAATTGGAACAAAAGTTCCACAAACTATCTAAAGACCATAGACGTAATCCCACACCTAAACCCGCGCTCTTTTGGAATCAAGCCACCTATCCCTAAATTGGCCCTGACAACTCAGGCTGAAAAAAGCCTTTGGTGGTCCAGTTCGTGTTTCTACCTTCAAAAAGATAAAAATAGGTTCCAGATTGGCTGCCAGGTTGACGCCACGTGCCCGTTCCGTCTTCTTCCCAAAATTGCATGTCTCCACGGGGGCGCTCATGCAGAATCCACAAAAGATCATGACCACGTTTCATGACTTTTATTCTAAGCATTATAGGGTGAATGAGGCAGCCAAACCTCTCCACATCTCCGAATTCCTGGATGGCATCCCACTACCAAAATTGAAAAGGGAACACAGATCGGATCTTGAGAAACCCATAGCTGAAGCAGAAGTCTTGGGGGTTATTAAAAATCTTAAAATACGTTCAGCTCCGGGCCCTGATGAGTTTTCTTCATGTTATTATAAAACCTTTGTATGCACGCTCACCCTGTATTCGACTTGCTTCTTCAAATTCCTTTGGGGGGGGGGGGGGTCCACTTTGGTCCACTTTGGACA
>BLSH010118531.1:1307699-1332272 GCA_018402905.1 Glandirana rugosa
AATATGTTCGACATTTGAGTGATGAAATGTAACATCGTTTCTTATTATAACTTTTCATGTGACAACACTGAAGAAATTACACTTTGCTACAATGTAAAGTAGTGAGTGTACAGCTTGTATAACAGTGTAAATTTGCTGTCCCCTCAAAATAACAACACATAGCCATTAATGTCTAAACCGCTGGCAACAAAAGTGAGTACACCCCTAAGTGAAAATGTCCAAATTGGGCCCAAAATGTCAATATTTTGTATGGCCACCATTATTTTCCAGCACTGCCTTAACCCTCTTGGGCATGGAGTTCACTAGAGCTTCACAGGTTGCCACTGGAATCCTCTTCCACGCCTCCGTGACAACATCATGGAGCTGGTGGATGTTAGAGACCTTGCGCTCCTCCACCTTCTGTTTGAGGATGACCCACGGATGCTCAATAGGGTTTAGGTCTGGAGACATGCTTGGATCATCTTGGAGGTGTGTTTGGGGTCATTATTATGTTGGAATACTGCCCTGGGTCCCAGTCTCTAAAGGAAGGGGATCATGCTCTGCTTCAGTATGTCACAGTACATGTTGACATTCATGGTTCCCTCAATGAACTGTAGCTCCCCAGTGCTGGCAGCACTCATGCAGCCCCAGACCATGACACCCCCACCACCATGCTTGACAGTAGGCAAGAGACACTTGTCTTTGTACTCCTCATCTGGTTGCCGCCACATATGCTTGACACCCTCTGAACCAAATATGTTTGTCTTGGTCTCATCAGACCACAGGACATGGTTCCAGTAATCCATGTCCTTAGTCTGCTTGTTTTCAGAAAACTGTTTGCAGTCTTTCTTCTGCATCCTCTTTAGAAGAGGCTTCCTTCTGGGATGACAGCTATGCAGTGTGCGGCATATGGTCTGAGCACTGACAGGTTGACCCCCACCCCTTTAACCTGTGCAGCAAACCTGGCAGCACTCATACTTCTATTTCCCAAAGACAACCTCTGGATATGATGCAGGTGCACTCAACTTCTTTGGTTGACCATGGCAAGGTCTGTTAGGAGTGGAACCTGTCATGTTAAACCGCTGTATGGTCTTGGCCACTGTGCTGCAGCTCCGCTTCAGGGTCTTTGCAATCTTCTTATAGCCTAGGCCATCTTTATGCAGAGCAACAATTCTATTTTTCAGATCCTCAGAGAGTTCTTTGCCATGAGGTGCCATGTTGAACTTCCAGTGAGCAACAGATTCCAAATGCAAAGAGCACACTTGAAATGAACTCTGTACCTTTTATCTGCTCCTTGTAAATAGGATAATGAGAGAATAACACACACCTGGCCATGGAACAGATGAGCAGCAAATTGTCCCATTACTTTTGGTCCCTTAACCACTTCAAGACCAAGCCTGTTTTTTGGGTTTGGTGGTTACGAGTTAAAACCAGGTTTTTTTGCTATAAAATTACTTAGAACCCCCAAACATTATATATATTTTTTTTAACACCCTAGAGAATAAAATGGCGGTCATTGCAAAACTTTGTCACACCGTATTTGCGCAGCGGTCTTCCAAGCGTGCTTTTTTTTTATAAAAAAATAAATAAATTCAGTTTTTATAGTTAAAAAATAAGAAAACAGTAAAGTTAGGCCAATTTTTTCCATATTGTGAAAGATAATGTTACACCCAGTAAAATGATACCCAACATGTCATGCTTCAAAATTGCGTCCGCTCGCGGAATGGCGACAAACTTTGCTTAAAAATCTCCATTGGCGACGTTTAAAAAATTCTACAGGTTAGCAGTATTGCGTTACAGAGGAGGTCTAGTGCTAGAATTGTTGCTCTCACTCTAACGATCGTGGTGACACCTCACATGTGTGGTTTGAACACCATTTTCATATGTGGCCGGGACTTGCGTATGGGTTCGCTTCTGCACACAAACTCATGGGGATGCAGTGCTTTAATTTTTTTTTTTTAATTATTTATTTTGCTTTTTACTTTTTATTTTTACACTGTTCTTTTTTTTTAAAAAAATTGATCACTTTTATTCCTATTACAAGAAATGTAAACATTCCTTGTAATAGAAACAATCATAACAGGTCCTCTTAAATATGAGATCTGGGGTCAAAAAGACCTCAGATCTCATATTTACACTAAAATGCACAAAAAAAAAAAAAATCTGAAAAAAATGACAGCCCAAAAAAAAAAAAAGGGCCCTTTAAGACCGTTGGGCGTACGTGACTTCTGACGTCATTTCTGCCCCGCCGTGTTATGGAGCTCAGCTGCTCACTCGGCTCACGGACACTGGGGGGGACGGATGTGATCATCTCCGCCGCTGCCGCCGGATCCGGTAAGCGGCGGAGATGACGGGAAAGCGGCGGGAGGGGGGGCACCTCTCCCGCTGCTGATAAAAGTGATCTCGCGGCGAATCCGCCACTAAGACCACTTTTATCAGCTGCAGGCACCATTCAGATATCACCACTCAACCCTAAGGACGTCATATGACGTCCGGCGGTACGGAAGTGGTTAAAAAGTGGGAGGCACATATACAAACAGTTGTAATTCCTACACCGTTCACCTGATTTGGATGTAAATATCCTCAAATTAAAGCTGAAAGTCTGCAGTTAAAGAACATCTTATTAGTTTCATTTAAAATCCATTGTGGTGGTGTATAGAGCCAAAAAGATTAGAATTGTGTCGATGTCCAAATATTTATGGACCTGACTGTATGTACAGTATATATATATATATATATATATATATATATATATGCTGTATAAGGAGATATATATGATATTTGGCTGCTGCTGGACAAACTAAAAGTCCAGTCTTTGGACGGGAGTCCAATGAAGCAAGTTCAGCCTGAACCTATGAGCTAATCCCTAATGCTTTATAGGCTTGTATAGTCCACACACAGGAATCCGAAAGAGATTATACTATGATGCTTCATAATTTTTGCTGGTTTACAGTTTATTTTGGATCTTATTTCAGCAAAAGGCAGAAATAGCTATATACTGTGTACAGTATATATTCATATTTAATGATACACTTTAAAGGCAACACCATTGTCCACATATATGTGCTTTGCATACCAACGTAAAAGCTGAATTTTTTTCCCATACCAGTATTTTACATATAACAATAAATCTTGGAGACATTGGAAAAAGCAAGATAATATTTAAAAGCTGCCAGGGTCCACCTGAAACTGAGTTATTAGTGTTGAGTGGACTTTAAAAAATAATCACAATTTTTATCACGATTTAACAAACATTTACCTCCATTATGCATGAACTGCTGTCATAAATGAATGATAAGCATCCCCTTGTACACCAGGGCCCTTATTCTACAAATCTCCTGACTATTCGGGTCCTCCCAGAAATCTCATCTCACATTACTGCAGGAGAATAGACTCAGCAAGGGAGAAAGAGGTGGACAATTATTCTAATTCCATTTAAAGTTGCCATAAATTTTATCCTGGGATCACTTCTAATCCAGAATTTTACAGCTCCATAAAGAAGAGATTTGCAGTCCTGGTCAGTGAACAGGCTTGCCCCATTTTAAATTAAATACTCAGAATCTGTGTAGGACGTCTACATAAAAATTGTTCAGGGCAGACAGGAGCAATAGGAAGAACCACTGGTGCTTTTTAATTTCTGCTTCGTGTCTGTATTAATGGTAGTATGTCAGGAATGGGATGGGACATGCGGGCAATCATTTGAATAGAAGTATACATAGATATCAGATTGTGGTAATCTGTACAATTAAACATAGCAGCAAAGGAGAGTGATGGCAGACTGATTTTAACC
This sequence comes from Glandirana rugosa, assembly GCA_018402905.1. Taxonomy (NCBI): domain Eukaryota; kingdom Metazoa; phylum Chordata; class Amphibia; order Anura; family Ranidae; genus Glandirana; species Glandirana rugosa. Next base: position 1,311,469 of record BLSH010118531.1, read on the forward strand.
TCTTTGTCTGAGTATAGATCTATGTTTATCCCAAGAATGTTTGAATTTATTTTGGCAAATCATATATTATGCAATTTTCTTTCCTTCAATTTCGCATTGAAGGCAAGGAAGTTGCTTGATTTTCCCATCAACCCCCTCAGTGTGGATGGGGGAATCTCTCACACTGTGCTATTGTATTCTAAAGAGAGGTTTTCCAGCCGTCAGAATACAATGATCATTGCCTGCTTTAGCTGCCGGCAGTGATCAAATGAAAAAAGCCGACAAGCTATCGTGTTGAAGGAAAGAAAATTGCTCAATTCCCAAACTATCAGAATACAATAATCACTGCCAGCAGCTTTAGCCACCGGCAGTGATCAAACTAAAAAAAAGCCTGCCCATAGAAATATCAAAATTTGGCTGGTTCCCGCTGTACCAGCTGAATTTTGATCCATCTATGGCTGGTTTCATTGTTGACTGACATACTACCTCTGTAAGTCAGTTCCAAGCATTCACTACTCTTTCAGTAAAATACTTCCTATTAGTTGTGAACCCTTAGTTTGAAGTCATACCCCCGTGTTCTTGATGTGAACTGTATGTTGAAAATACTGCCCTCCTGAACCTTAGTTAAACCCTTTATTTATTTAAAGAATTAAGTTTCCCTTTTCCTTTCTTTCCTCCAGACTGTACATATTAAGTCCCTCTAGTCTCTCTTGATATGTTTTATCCCCCAGACCTTGCACCTTTTTTGTTGCCAGTCTCTGTACCCGTTCTATCTTATCAATATCTTTTTGTGAGTAAGGTCATCAGGAATCTGAAATGGACACAGTAATCTAAATGAGGTTTAACTAAAGCTCTCTATATATGGGGAAACAGTTACATCTTTCCATAGCCATTCATGCTTGGATTAGACAGGAGAATATTTCCAGCGCTGGCTTTTAATAGATGATAATAATATAGATTGTAGTAAAAGCTAAGTCAGCTGATTGTTTTTCTCACCATAAAGGGTCAGGTCATGACATGTATAAAAAGGTCAGGAGGTACCCATGTAAGCAATCACACACTAGAGAGGAATGGCTTAGAGCAGGCTCAACACTGAATATATTCATCTTGTTGTACTGAACTTGCAGTTACTACAAAATAATAGCAGCAGGTGGTTAGAGGCAAAGCTAACTGTACCATGACTTTGATGACATGACAATGCAGGTAAACTGTATGGGTATTTTTCATGCATTGAGCAAACTTGACGTTTGCTATAGTACTCCACAACAACAGCTGGGCTGCAGTACCCTCTTACTGCACATTTATAAACCTACTCTAAACAGGGAGATCCCCTATTGTAATATAAAATATCAAATTATCAAATGTCCTCTATAGTGTGAAATATGGAGGTGCATCATTCTACTCAGGAGATATTTAATTTGGAGATGGATCAGATTATCTTGGTATACTGTTATTAGTACACTATAGTGTAGGGCAGGATCTCTCAACCAGGGTTTCATGGAACCCTAGGGTTCCTCCAGAGGTTGCAAGGGGTTCATTGAGCAATGGTAAATTTCTACCTCTCAGATAAATTCCCAATGACATCATTAGTCTTTTTAGCTATCTCTAAAGGGGTAATTCTTCCCAATGACCACAAGTGTAAGGAGCATTCTTCCCATTGACCATCACACTGATGTATCATGAGTTGTAGATTTTTAATTTTTAGCAGGGGTTCCCTGAGACTGGAGAATTATTTCAAGGGTTCCTCTGTGTTGAAAAGGTTGAGAAAGGTTGGTGTAGGGTAACCAGACGTCCCCGGTTTCCGGAGACAGTCCCTGGATTGAGGACATTGTCCCCAGAGCCAGTTTGTCCCCAGATTTGTCCCCGGTATGCAGTGGGGTGGGGAGGGGGGCAGCCGGTACTCTTGCCTCAGGTCAGCAGCGTATCATCCATGTGTGCAGGGTGTTTGCTGCACACAGGCTCATGAGGGGGGGCACTGTGACCCACACTGCACACATGGATGGTCCCCTGGTACACAGCCGGGGATGATCGGTGCGGCGGGAGGGACATCTGTGATCACCGCTCTCCCTGTATCCATCAGCTGATAGCTGCTTCTCCTCTCCACTGAAAAGTCAAGCAGGGAGATAGGTAATCACAGTTGTCCCTCCCACCACACCAATCATCCTCGGCTGTTCCCTGTGTCCTCCTCCTCCGCCCCTGTGTGCTCCATCCGCTCCTCCAGTCCCCTGTCCCTCCTCCACCCCCGTGTGCTCAGTCTGCTCCTTCGGTCCCCTGTCCTCCTCCTCCACCCCCCCATGTGCTCCGTCCGCTCCCCTGGTCCCCTGTCCTTCCCCTCCACCGCCCTCGTGCCCCGCAGCCGGCTGCTGGGGATATGTCTGGATGGAGAGTGGAGGAAGGGGCTGGTAAATGTGTAATTTGCTGGCTCCTTCCTTTTCTCAATTGGACACAGTGAGCATTGCTACCGATTGCTCTTGTGCCCTCTGATAACTGAGTAAATTCTGCTTCAGTTTATGAATGGAGAGGAGCCGCTGTCTTCTGTTCATTCATTTTCAATGCTAAGACTGCAGAGAATAGGGACTGGGGAATCTGTGTCCTCAGTCTCTTTCTCTGTCTCAAAGGGGAAGTGTCAGGGGTCTATTTAGACCCCTGATATCTCACCAAAGCCCCCCAACAGGGCTAATTAACCACTTCAGCCCTGGAAGAATTTACCCCCTTAATGGCTAAGCCATTTTTTGCAATACGGCACTGCGTCATTTTAACTGACAATTGCGTGAGCGTGCGACGTTGTACCCAAACAAAATTGATGTCCTTTTTATTCCATAAATAGAGCTTTCTTTTGATGGTATTTGATCACCTCTGCGATTTTTATTTTTTGCGCTATAAACAAAAAAGACCAACAATTTTGAAAGAAAACCCAATATTTTTTACTTTCTGCTACAATACATAGCCAAAAAATATGTATTCTTCTACATATTTTTTTGGTAAAAAAAATCGCAATAAGCGTATATTGATTGGTTTTGCACAAAAGTTATAGCGTCTACAATATAGGGGATAGATTTATGGCATTTCTATTATTATTTTTTTTTTACTAATGATGGCAGCGATTAGTGAATTTTAGCGGGACTGCGACATTGCGGTGTACAGATTGGAACCTAACTGACATTTTTGACACTTTTTTTGGAAACCAGTGACATTATTACAGTAATCAGTGCTAAAACTATGCACTGAGATTGTACTAATGACACTGGCAGGGAAGGGGTTAACATCAGGGGCGATCAAGGGGTTAAATGTGTTCCCTGTTTTTGATTACCAACTGTAGTGGGGACTGTGTGACTGAGGAAACACAGGTCTGTCTTCCTGCTAAGCAGGAAGACAGATCTGTGTGTCCTCCCCTGACAGAATGGGGATCTGCTTTGTTTACCCGTATTGTCACTGCGGGGAACGATCGTGGGCGGCCACTGGACATCGAGTCTGACAGACCTGCTGATTGGCTCCCCTGCTGGCCAATCAGAGCGTGCACGTGCCCACGAAAGCTAGTGCAGGAATCGCCGGTACGGCAAGTTGCGCAGCTGAGCCACCTTGCTGCAGTACATCTGCGGCGGGTGGTTGGCAAGAGGTTAAAAAAAAAACTGCAATAGACATTAAAAAATTAAATAGCAAAAAAATATACAAATTAAAATTGTAAAAAGAATATAAAATAAAAAATGACTGACTCCCCTCCTCCTGCCTTACCGATACTGTCCACTGCTCCAACCCCCTCTCCCCAAAAAGCATTGTGAAAAAAATAAAAACAAATTAAATTAAAAAAAAAAATACATAAAAATAAAAATGACTGACACCATTCACTGCCCTACTGACACCGTCCACTGCCCCCAGCGCGCTACAGTGGTTAGTGCAGTGGTCAGGTAGGTCAGTGTAGGAATCAGGTTGGTCAGTACTACTGTACTAGTAGAAGGGACTCAGGGAGTGCTAAAAGTTTGCAGATTAGGGGGCGCACATTTCTTGCCTTGTCACGGGCACTGAAAACCCACGTTACACCACTGACTGCATATATAATTTGAGGAAAATATGAGTATAAAATAGTTTACCATTTGCCAATTAAAAAAGAAATGTTCCCTGATTTCATTTTAAAAATCTGGTCACTTTACACTATAGTGCACGGTCTGTGGTTGATACAGATGTTACTACATATCCCTCTGGAATATCTGGGTTATTGTACATAGTATACTGTACATCAGTGGCGGCTGGTGGTATATTTTTTGGGGGAGGGCGGCGATCCGTTCGCTGCCATCCCCCTCCCCCTTGGCGATCACTTGATCGGTCCCGGCACTTACCCCATCTAGGTCGCGGGCTTCCTCCGGGTGGCAGGCGGCAGCTTCACCCTGCATCTCCCCCTTCCTCAGCTTCCCCTGCGTCTCCTCCCTCCTCCTCCTCAGCGGCCAATAGGATTGCTTCTCCGAAAAAAAGAAAAAACCCTGATTGGAATCCATGCATCCGGTGCATGGATTAAGGGGGCTGCGCCCTGTATGGACAGGGGGGAGGGGGATGGCAGCGAACGGATCGCCGCCCTCCCCCAAAAAATATACCACCAGCCGCCACTGATGTACAGTATACTATGTACAATAACCCAGATATTCCAGAGGGATATGTAGTATTTTTTGCGCTATAAACAAAAAAAGAGCGACAATTTTGAAAAAAAATAAAATTTCTTCCTCAGCTGAGGCCATTATGTATTCGTCGACATATTTTTGGTAAAAGAATCACAATAAGCATACATAGATTGGTTTGTGCAAACATTATAGCGTCTACAAACTATGGGAATAGATTTATAGCATTTTTAGTATTATTTTTTTTACTAGCAATGGCGGTGATCTGTGATTTTTAGCGGGACTGCGATATTGCGGCAGACAGATCGGACACTTTTGACACTGTTTTGGGACCACTGACATTTATACAGCGATCAAAGCTTTTAATAGGCACTGATTACTGTGTAAATGTCACTGGCAGGGAAGGGGTTAAAACTAGGCGGCGATCAAATGTTTAACAGTGTTCCCTGGGTAGTGTTTCTAACTGTATGGGGGCTGGGCTGACTGGGGGCGGAGAGAGATCGTTGTTCCCTATCACAGGGAACATACAATCTTCTCTCAACTCCCTTGTCAGAATGGGGATCTGCTTTGTTTACACTTGCAGATCCCTGTTCTGTCACTGCAGGGAGTGATCGCGGGTGTCCGGCTCCCCCACTAGCTAGTGAGGGCATGCAATTTGCGCAGGAGTGCCGACCTGCCGCTGTAAAATGACGGCAACTGGTCAGCAAGCGGTTAAAGTGGTTGTCAAGTTTAAAAAAAAAAAACACCTGCAAGAGAAAGGCATAATGAGCTAGTATGCATGCTTACCTTAGATCGACGCTATAGCAGCGGTCCCCGAGCAATGCTATGACTGGCAGCATGCTGAGTCTGTCGTCTTCCAGGATCCCGGGCGCTGACCAATCACAGCGCGGACTCCAGCACTGTGATTGGCACGGGAGCCGTCATTTATGGCACACTTAGTGAAGAAATGGCCCAGTTGGGCTGTTTCTTCACTGCGCATGTGCCGATGACTTTGACACATGCATTTACACTGTATATCTACTAAACCGTACAGGTTTGGGAGATATGCAGGGTACCTACAGGTAAGCCTTATTATAGGCTTACCTGTAGGTTAAAGTGGTTGTCATGACTTGACAACCACTTTAAAGTGTATTTTTACTTTTGCAGCCAAATTGGGATAATACCTACATTATATTTATTACATGTTCCCAATCACACAAGATAACCTAAAAAAAATATATATAAAAACGGCAGCTTTACTTTTTTTGAAGCTCTGTTTTGGACCCTTCAGCATGGAAAATCATAGGTTGTTCTTTGTTTATCAGAGGGCTGGGACAGCTATGCTTGGTATAATTAACTGTGCAGGCAAATCTTCATTATTATTTGTGACTGAGGATGGGCTCGCTGTTCGAGTCAAACATAAGTTCAGGTCAGGTTAATTCAGAAATTAGGTACCTGAATTCACTGTGCCCACTAATCCCTGGGATAAGGCACAAAGAGGTAAAACTTTGTTGAATTTAAATAAAGCCTTTGCTGCAATCACTGACTCCAGGATAATCTGACTATTAAAGGTAGGTTTGTGCCAGATTATTGTAATCAACTGGATAAACTGAGTCTGTCTTTAAAGACAGATTATAAAAAACAATTGAGTACATGCAGGCAATGCTGATGGTGTTGTAACTGATGGTATCCGCTTGCACTTTGCTTTGAGGAAAATGGCTTCCATTGCACTCCCTGCAGTTCTCTCCGGATTGATCACCGCACACTCTGCTGCCGCCGCTGAATCTGGGACAGACTGCTAGTCGTTCCGCAGGTTGCTTACTGGAACGTTGTAGCACCACAGCTCATTGGAACACTGTGTAAATTCAGCCAGTTGAATCACTAGCTAACTAACTGATGTAGGCATGTACTAAAGTAGCAATATGATTTCCCCAATCCTGTTTCTTCTAAGAAAGCAAGGTACCTAGCATGTTTAATAAAGTTTGATTAAAGCGCTCAGGTCGGGGATCTCCTTGAGGGTGATATGGCATGGTGTGTGACTTGCACAAATAATGAATAAGCTTGCTTTGGAAGTCCCTTCCTTGATCAGAGTGCATTCGTACAGGCAGCCCCTAGTGGATGAAGAACATCTCCATCAATACCTTAGCTACTGTGGTGGCTTGTTGGTCTTTAGTGGGATAAGCTTGTGCATATCTGGTGAAATGGTCAGTGACCACCAAGATGTTACTACTTTCACCTGTATCTGGCTCCAGGCACAAAAAGTCAATACATACTAAGTCTAAAGGGCCCTGACCTTGTAAATACTCCATAGGGGGCAGCCCGAGTTGGGAGAGTCTTTCTCTGAATACAGGAGATACAAGAGCGACAGTAATCCTCCACTTCCCTTCTTATATCTGGCCAATAAAATCTACCTCTGATTTAACTGGAAAGTCCTTTCTATTCCCAGATGTCCATGTTCATCATGTAAGGACACCAAAACTGAATTTTGATGTTTCTCAGGCAGATACAGTTGCCAAGTCTCCTCCATATCTTCATTTGGACCTTGCCTATAAAGTAGTTCATCTCTTAGTTGTAATCTGTTCCATTGATAATATAGTATCCTAGCCTGCTTGACAGTGCTCTGTAAAAGCAATTGAGGGTTTTGTTGTATTAAAGCCTGCAAAGCCACATGACCCAGAGAATCCTGTTCCTGATCAATCTTGATCTCCTTCTTAGTCAACAGAGGAAGTCATTTATTTTTTATTTATTTCAGGTACTTATATAGCGCTGTCAATTTATGCAGCGCTTTACATATATATTACATTCACATCAGTCCCTACCCTTAAGTAGCTTACAATCTAAGATCCCTAACTCACATTCATACATATACTATGGCCAATTTAGACACAATCTAATTTACCTACCAGCATGTCTTTGGAGTGTGGGAGGAAACCGGAGTACCCAGAGGAAACCCACGCAGGCACAGGGAGAAAATGCAAACTCCAGGCAGGAAGTGTTGTGGTTGGGATTCAAACCAGTGACCCTTTTGCTGCCAGGCGAAAGTGCTATCCACTACACCACTGTGCCGTCCAGTTCACTTCTCACTTGGGTCAGTCCACAGTAGGATAGGGGGATCCCTGCTGGTGAGACTCCTATGTATTCAGCCCCCGCTCCTCCTCATAACCTATGAACCAATCTCTTGCATAGGGCTTGAATTTCATCAGTTGGCACGAAAGTCCATTCTCGATACTTCTGATTCGGACGATATGGCTGACGTGACAAGGCATCAGCATCCCTATTTCCGGCACCTGGATGATATGTAAGACTGAATTGAAACCTGGCCAATGCAGCCAACCATCTATGCCCGGTGGCATCCAGTTTTGCAGTCAACTCATAGGTCAATGGATTATTGTCAGTCTTGACGACAAATTGGGCTCCATACAAATAATCTTTCAATTTATCCACAGCTGCCCATTTCAAAGCCAAGAATTCCAACTTATGAGCGGGTAACTTCTTTCAGAAGGAATAAGACTTTGGCTTACATAAGCTACCAGCCGGAGTTAACCATCTTGCTCCTGATAAAGTATTCCACCCAATCCATCTCTGCTGGCATCCATATGAAGTTCGTATGGCTTAGAGGGGTCGACATAATCTAAGACTTGGTTAAGCTCGATTTCAATCGTTGATAAACCTCTTCACACGAAGGGGTCCACTGATTACGAATAGACTCCATCTTCCCTCTTTGGCCTGCCGTCTTTTCCCATCCCCTTCTCCAAAGGCCACCTGCAACAATTCATTCAAGGGCTTGGCTATCTTGGCAAAATTGGCCACAAACCTCCGATAGTACAAGCAAAATCCTAAAAAAGATCTCAACTCCGTTACAGTCTCTGGTCGTGGCCATGCAATGACTGCTTCCAGTTTCTTCGGGTCAGTTGCCACTCCATAAGCCGACACGACATGCCCCAAATAAGTGACTGAGGGGTGGTAAAACTGACATTTCTCCAACGATAACTTTAATCCTTCCTCATGAAGTCTCTCAAATACCTTTTCCAGTTGCGCCTTATGCTCTTCCAGGGTCTTTCTGAACACTATGATATCATCGAGATACACCAGTACCTCTACCAAATTCATGTCTCCCAATGTTCTCTCCATCAATCTTTGGAAGGTAGCTGGAGCTCCAGTTAATCCCTGCGGCATTCGGCTAAATTCAAAGAATCCCAGAGGGCAAATGAAAGCCGTCTTCTCCTTGTCCTAAGCACACATGGGTATCTGATAGTACCTACTCTTCATATCCAGCACGCTAAACGACTTAGCTCCCACCAAGCACTGTACGGCATCTTCAATTCTTGGAGTGGTGTACTAATCAGGGATTGCTCTACGATTGAGAGTTCGGTAATCTATACACCTCCTCAAGGTTCCATTCTTCTTCCAAACCACAACAATCGGGCAGGCATATGGGCTTCTGGATTCCTGAATTACTCCAGACCTCCTTAACTCTGCTAACTGTTCCCTCAAATCTTCTAGATCACTGAGAGGGATCCTTCAAGCTCTTTCTCTAAACAGTTTCTCTTCCTGCAGTCGGTTTCTGTGGTGAGCAGTTTTGGCACACCCCGCATCAAAATCATCATTAGCAAAGATTTCCCTCCATCTTCGTAGTTGAGACTTCATTCTCTCTCTCCCTCCATGCAGGAGGCAAACCAACAGCACACTCTTCCATTTCCTTTCACAGATTGTCCAGATCCTCTTCTTCTTGATCTTCCTCAGGTGTCACCAGAGTGGTTGAACTCACTTGACCCACAGACACCCTTGCCTTCAAAATCACAGAATGATCAGAATTGCAGAAATGTTCTGCAAACTAATAGGCACTTTGTTCTGATTCCTCAGCAGAGCCTTCGTGGGTACTATCTCAGGAACCATGGCCAAGCCAGCAGCTTCAGCCTGAGCATCTGTTTCCAGTACTACAAAAGGCCCAGGATGATCCTAAGTCAACTTCACAGTAGCCTTCAAACGGGTGACTTTTCCCGTCTGAAGCACAGTTTCCCTCATATCCAGCTTCCACAGATGACCCACCCCTTGGGCTGGGGCATTCTTTTCCTGGATCACTTGCTGACAAGCTTGGTACAAAGTAGGATGAATCTCTTTAGGCACTGCCCCATTTTCTCCTACTATTTTCTCCAACAATCTTCGGACCAAATCAGTATTAGTCAGTAATCAGTATTAGTCCCAATGATCATGGAGTTTTTCTCCACTCCAGCCAGTCTTGGGCACACCACAGCCACAGTCTCAAAGGTTTCCACTCTACCAGTGGCGGCTGGTCCAAAGGAAATTCTGATAGGAATGTATCCATCATAGAGGAATCTATTGGTCCCAAGTCCCCAGATTTCCAGCTCTTCCAGCCTGTTCAGTGGAATGTGCATTAGATACTAATTGTAGAAGTCTCTATAAAGAAGGGTAACCCGAGCTCCTGTATCTAACAGGGCCCGAGTATAAATGCCTTCCACCTGCACTGAAACAATAGGAGAAGGCCCTACCAGCTTTTCTGGGTGGGTACTTTTCTTTAGGACATTTGAATTTCTTATCAGCCCACTTTGTGAGGATCTAACTCTGGCTCATAGAAATCAACTCAGTATTGACTCCCTGTGCCTGGCACTTAGACTCTCTCTCCTTAGGACTTCTCTTCCTTGGACTTGTCTTGTTCTTGCTTTGATTTTTGGAGCTCAGACTCTTCAGGTTCTCAGTTGGCTCCTTCACGGAGACCCTCAGAAGTTTCCCACCTTCTGGGATGCCAAAATCTGTTGTAACGCTTTCAGTAACTCTGTCATAAAATTGAACTCCTCTCCTCTCCTCTCTTTGGGCACTGCCTCCTGAAATGACCAGACACCCCACACTTGAAACATTTCCTCAAATCAGTTCTGTCAGTCTGCATAGTAGCTTCCATAACTCTGGACAAAGTTTGCTGCAATTGAGCTTGGACTACCTGCGTTAGCAACTGGGGATTCTTCAGGTGTCAAAGAGCACATAGGGATTCTGTTACTCTTTCCCCATTTTGAACCCTCCTCACTGTGAGCCTCAAACATTCCCGATTCGATCTGCACTTGTTGAGCTGTCACCTTTACAGCCTTGTGGGCTCTCCGGGTGATGTTATCAGATGGCCACGCCCCATGGCTACATAAGAGCTGTCAGAAAGCACTGCACATCGCGATGGAGGAAGACAGCATCAGTTGAAGAGCGTGTTTGATCATATGCTGTACAAGCCAGTAACAGCTTGTCACGAAACAAGTAAAGCGGAACCATAAGTGAGGAAATCCTTGCCCCTCTTCTCTGATGCCAGAAACCAGAAGCAATGAGGAACTTCTGTTCCTTCCATTCATCTCAGTCTATGTGATTGGACCAGTCACATCAGTCCCGGGTTCCCCAGTGGAACTGGAGAACCTGGGTAAGGCGGGACCCCCTTCCGCCATCTGTAAAAGTAATTGAGCTCTATAGCCGCTTGGACCACTTTTACTACAAAAAGAGAATCACTGGGTGAAAAAAAAATACCAGGATCATGACTGGAGCTGCAAGCAAGGTTCTGATGTAACCACCTCAATATGAGACCATATACAGTATACACATATGGCTGTGTTGAGGCGGTTAAAGAAGATTTAAACAGGAAAACTTTCATCAATTTGGTGGCAAGGCAGAACAATGCTAAACAGGAGAAGCAAGATACATGATTTATTAGATTACAAGTCATAAATCCCTCCTTTGATTGCTCTAAAATTACACTTTTGACTAAATGAACCATGAAACTGCTCACTTCTTGATTATACAGTATGTCTAGTTAGAGTGGAAAAAAATCGGTATTACCTTCAGTAATAAATCTTTCCCCTGAACACTGAAAACTGTTGCACTTGGCTGCCTAGGAATACAGACACACAGGTTGGTAAACCTGCTGCAGAGACTTTGCTAAAGGAGATGCAGTCTGATTTGTGACTAATTGTGCTGCTAATTTATTTGATAAATGTTCCCTGTGAAAAAAGTTAACTGTAAGATCCCCTGGCAGTGTTATAGTTTGTCCCGATAACTGTCACTTTTGCTAGACAATGTGGGCTGCATGTAAATAGGGATAATGATCTTATAGGAGAAACCTTATTTCCAATTTAAGAGAGAAACAAATTCTTACAACTCAATTCGTAATGAAACTCCTTCAGCTGCTTATGTGAAATTTAGTCACTTGGTCATGTCATTGCAAAAGGGGGCCGTTTTTCCTAAAGAAAGTTTAATATACCCTTCAAAAGTTCAAGCATTAACCCAACTCCAGTCAAAACTCTTATCTAGGATATAGCATATACAGGTTGTGCCCTCAAGTTTTTTTGCCATCTTTGTCCCTGTTGGGGAGATGTCCCCTTACTTTCTGTGAGGATAGGAAGTGATGTCATATCATTTCAATATGTTTTAGTAAAGTGGGGAAGGGTTTTAACTTCTGGCACCGATTTACTGCTATCTGCAATTTCCTGTCCTGACCACAATGTCACCACGCCCCAATACTTGGATGGTCATCACTTTGACAGGAAGTGAGGGAAAATTACCCAATGAGGTAACAGACAAAAAAACGAAGAAATTTGAACTGGAATTATACTTTGACAAGGTTATACAAATGCCCATAGCAAATATCCTAACACCAAAAAAATGTGTTTACAGTTACCATATAAATGTTACAAGCAGGTATTTCTTATGGTACTATGTGTGTTATTGGTAATGCATAGCATTAATATACATGTAGCACCCTCCTAGATTGCTAGGATTAGATAGATTTAGTGCTGGCTCTCTGTGTTGAGTGGAGCTGGGCGGGTTTTTTGTTAAGTAAATTTAGCTTGCCTCACTGTAACTAGTGTGGCTGCATTTGTTGTTGGCAGGCAAATCTAGCTGTGTTCACTGTATTCATTGCAGCTAACATACCTCCCAACCTTTTGAGATGGGAACGAGGAACACCTGTTAGCAAAAGTATGTAGGCATAGGACACACCCCCTGTCACGCCCACTTAAAGGAGAATTATACAAAAAAATATTAGTTAAATCCACAAGTGCTTTTTATTACTAATATTCCTTTATATTGGCTTTTGAAATGTACAAATGCAGCGATTTAGAAACTAAATGAAAGGTTTAGTACTCAGAAACACTTTTTGAAAGATAAATAGTGCATTTTATATACAACTATATAGATCTGACCAAAATGAGGGACACATGAAGCGGGACAGAGGGACTTTGTTCCAAATCAGGGACAGTCCCTCGCAATCAAGGACAGGTGGGAACTATGGATTAATTAGGTCAATCTGTTTACTCCCTCTGATTATCAGAGAGTAGTAGAATCTGCTGAATCATGGGTGTGGTGCTTTCCGGTGGCAGTATAAATATTTATGCAGCCTGGCCAATCCCAGGGAGCAGGGCCTTAAAGGTTGCTGGGGGTCTGAGGCACAGAGCCCTGGGTGTTTTCCTACAGATGATCAGTCCAACCTGGAGGGCTGCTGCCCTCCAGGGCAATGCTGCCATGTGCATGCTTGGATGCTGAAGCTACAGAGAGCTGACTGAGGGGCTGTCTGCTTAAGTTCTAGTCTAGTATCACTGGAGGAAAGTGTCACTTGGAAGTTGGAAGAAGGTTGCCAACTATTCCTGGGCATTCTGTAAATACAGACTGCTGTAAGAGACCTTAGAGACTTTTTGGTTGCTGCCACCCCTCTTGTGCTAGAGGGAACATTGGCTGGTGTTCTGAAGAGCTCAATCTATCTAGTTCTCTGAGAATGGACTCTGCTCTTTCAAGAAGCTTTTGTGCTGTTAACTGCTTCTATTACAAGCCAGGTCAACAGTTTGCTATATGCAAGGATTTTTGCTTCAGCTTGGCATTTAACTGTTTCCACTACAAAGCCAAGTCTACAGTTTGCTACAAGCAAATACTTTCTGCCTCTCAGCTTTTCAGAAAGGAGTGAATGTTCCTCAATCTGTACAAAGTTCTGTTTTTGGAGTATCCGACTCAATGCCCTCATCCCTATCCATGTTCTCCAAAAATAGAAGCAACAAAAACAACACCCCTAGACTTGTTATTGAGGAAATGTATAGCTGTGATTGTGTGCCTGGCTGTGGGGCAATCCACAGGGGAAGAACCAAGGCAAATTTTCAGTGGCTCCTTTGGGAGTAAGCGCTACATATATTTAGATGTAGGCACTGTACATTGTTTAATTACAAACACAAGCTTCACAAACATTTGGAGCAGCCAGGTTAAGGTCCACCTATCCCCTAAGCCCTCAATGTAGTTGACTTCTATGTCAGTCCCACATATAACACACTGGGGCGTATTTACTAAAAATGTTGCACACAGAATCTGGTGCAGCTGTGCATAGTAACCAATCAGATTTTAACTTCAGCTTGTTCAATTAAGCTTTGACAATAAAACCTAGAAGTTGATTGGTTACTATGCACATATGCGTTAGATTCCCTGTTCTCCATCTTTAGTAAATCTCCACCACTACATGGAAGGGAAGGGGGTATAAAAGTGTTTTTCGCTTTGCCTCCTTAGGCCCAGTTCACATCTAGACGGGTGGTTGCTGGTGTGTGAATTGCAACCATCTGCAGTCAAAATGTGCAATGAATGGCGCCCCCAAAAGCGCATATGAACCGGGCCTTACCAATGTTTCTAGGCATAAGAATAATAGATCCCACAACTGTGTTTACAAGCCGACCTTCATATTGTAGCATAATGCTCCTCTGTTCCTCTTCTCAGTTAAACTGGGAAAATACATTGAAAATAACAATACAATGCCACAGCAAAGAACTCTAAGAGAGGTTTCTAGGATTTCTGGGATAAAACATTAAACGGCAAGCGGCCCAAGGCATTATTTCAAAGTTACGGCTCACATTTATGGTTCAGCAAGTAATATCGATACACAGCCAGAGCTCAGAACTATTCTGATGAAAATATGATTGCTTTTACCCCCAAACTCCAAACGCAGCCACTACAACTACATAAACCGCTTTATGGGATCCGCGCTTGTTTAATTTTCTCAGAGAAAGACAGTAAAAGGAGAATTATGGGATGATTTATTCATCAGAGCCACATTCGAAACGCACCGGCAGCTGTTGGAAAACATTAAACAACATTAAAACCCAAACCCCCTCCCCGTATCCACCACTCCTATTGTGCCACACACCTGCTAGCATGACACTCTGCTATGCTGTATAATTCACTCACAGACTGATATATACACAGGTCTAAGTGTGTTTCTAGCAGTATGATTACTATGGGGCAAATTGCATAAGTTGGCAGTGTGCAGATGAAATGGAGTCATTGTAAAAAGTCATTTGCAGGAAAGGAGTTATCTTATCAGACTTTTGTTTCCAGGAAGAAATGAGTACTAATTTAGGTTTTAGGGCAATTATAATGTAATGTATAATGTTCTTTCTTAAGACCTGCTCATCTAAAATTTCTCTGCTAGTGGTACGTGTACTTCGATGGGTACTATGTTATTCCTATTATTCCTATACTACTAACTGTAATTGTGTAAAGCGTTAGCAATCAATGCATTACATGCGTTGACATGAGGACATGCATTTCCAATTATTTAACCTCTTCACATCCGCGCTATAGACAAAAGACATCTACAGCACGGACCTGAATTGCCGGGAGGGTGTCCATGTCCTCCTGGAGCATGCGCTGTCAGCCCGCTCTGGGATCACCAAGTTCATGAGACTTGGCTGATCAGAGATCAGAGTAATGGGGTGGCGTGAACAGCTGTCAGCCAATGACAGCTGATCATGTGATGTAAACAGACGATCAGTGATCGGTAATTTTTTTTCCCCTCACGCTGTCAGCCAATACCCGGCTTCTGTCAGGGGGACATCGGTCCCTCACACAGAGAGCCGTGGATGGCTCGTCTGTGCCCACCAGTGCCCCCTGCCAGTGCCACCTATCATTACCCACCAGTACCACCTGCCAGTGCACACAAGCGCCATCTACCAGTGCCCACCAGTGCCACCTACCTTTGCCCACCAGTGCCACCTACCTTTGCCCACCAGTGCTGCCAATCAATGCCCATCAGTGCTGCATCATCAGTGTCACTGATCAGTGCTGCCTATCCATGTCACCTACCTGTGCCCAGCAGTGCCCATCAGTGCCACCCCTCAGTGTCCATCAGTGTCTCCTATCAGTGCCACATATTAGTGCCCTTCAGTGCCACCGATCAGTGCCCTTCAGTGCCGCCCATCACTGCCACCCTTCAGTGAAGAAAAAAATTACCTGTTTTCAAAATTTTAGAAAAAAAACATGAAAGTTTGTTTTTTTTTTTCAAAATTTTTGGTGTTTTTTTTTAGCAAAAAATAAACCCAGTAGTGATTAAATACCACCAAAAGAAAGCTCTATTTGTGGGTAAAAAATGATAAAAATTTCATATGGGTACAGTGTTGCATGAAAATTGGTATGGGCAGGAGGGGGGTTTAAGTGCCCGGCAAGCAAGTGGTTAAACACCATTGGTTTGTAATAATATTTGTAATGTAGTATACTTACCTTTTCTTGGCTGCAAATAGCATACTGCAGCTTCTCTCTTTTTTCTTCCTTGTCTCTCGAGGTGGGTCATTGGTGCCAATCTCTGGCCCGACAAATTAGAGTAGCACTACTGTAGTAGTCCCTACAGCAACCCTTTCCTTTCCAATGTTTACAATAATGAGTGAACAAAAACGACCACAATCTTTACCCTTAGACCCACTTATTCATACTTAGGGCACCACTATATTGCCTCTCGCACAGCATAGAGAAGGTGAAGCCAGGATGTCAATCGCAGCATGTGTGCTAAAAACACCTCCATCCTACTATAGCATGTCATTATTCTCCTGCAGGACAATAAGCACAAAGTAGCATCCAGCTGGGTAGCTAGCAATGGAGATGAAGACTTAAGGCCCATACACATGGTCCGATTATTAGTCAACAACGGTCGTCAAATAGCCTGTTGGCTGAAAATACGATCGTGTGTACGCACAATTCTACTGCCGATTTCCAATTGTCATCCAACAGATGTTGGACAACGAGACTAGAAAACTTGTGTTGGCCAACAAGTTGTTGGCCGATTGTTGGCTCGTGTGTACAGAAGTTGGCCAACAAAAAGTAGGAAGTGCAAACACGCATGCTCTAAATCAAGGAAGTGTTCGGTCATGTAACCTGTGTTCATAATTCACATATCACATTCACCTGAACTTCCTTGTTATACGCTCGTAACATGTCACTACATTCGCCTTTGTTTGCCGATTACTTGACTCATGTCAGTACGCTAGACCAACCCGCAGTCGCCCAATTTGGACAAAAGTTGGATGTTCGGTTGACCAACCATCAGCTCATGTGTACGAGGCTTTAGAAACTGACTTTGGAAAAAAAGTTGAAATGTGCATATAAGCAACAACTGTTTTCACATTTTGCGATATTAATGAGAGCGTTTGACTTTAAAAGTGCAGTTCCAGCTATTTTTGCAGGTCTTTGCTGTGCACATGGAGATTAGTGCATAGCAGCTGCAGCTTAGAGCATTGGTCGCCAACCTTTCGGACCTCACGGATCACTAAACTCACAATTTTGAATCCCGTGGACCAATAACATGAATTTTACATGCCTTATACACGCAATGCTTTGGCTCTCTGCCCCCCGCCCTCCCCCTGGATCACACTGCTGACTTATACACACAATGCTCTGGATCTCTGCCCCCCCGCACTCTGCATAATACTGCTGCCTTATACAGACTCATCATTGGATCTCACATCCGTATCCATGTTCTCAAGCTCTGTGCTCCCTCCCACAGTGTGTGATCAGCGCTGCCATTGGAAGTCCCCTCCTTCTTCACCTCCTGCTCTCTGTATTACTCCAGCAGCCTTCTAGGAGCCAGAACTATGGAGGAGGCACAGTATTGACTGTTAGCGCACATTGTGAACAACACTGGAAACAACATTAGGTGGTATACATCCGCCACAATGCTGATTTGTGGCAGAACCCCTGGGCAAAATTTTCTTGTGGACCATCAGTGGTCTAGGGACCACTGGTTGGCGACCGGTGGATTAGAGCATGGGCAGAGCACAGGATGCAAGAACACCGGGCACTCTCCTTGTATCCAATGGTGGATTGTCAATTTTACAATGAGGTGGGTCTCTCTGTAAGCTGCATTTTGTAGCCAATTCAAGATGGAAAATTAACATTCAATTCAAGAAGGAAGTTGCTGTATAGAGCTATGGTATATTTCTTCTTGTCAGACTTATATATAAAGTTTCATATAAACAATCTTTCTTTTGAAAAGTTTTGCCCATTTTTGTTTAAATTATCTTGGTAGATAAAAGCATTACTTACTGAGGGCCTTTGTATTTGTATTTCAATAGTTTTATTGGTTTAATCAGTACAGACAAACGTCCAGATATACCGGAAAATTACAAACATAGAATAGAAATTCTTAACAACCAGAATTCAATAATCAGGTTTGTATCATTACAAAATGGAAATTGGAGTCCGCTGTGTAGAGGAGGTCCCCATGTTCGGGGCGCGTGTGCTCTACGGAGAGATAAAGAAAGACCGGTCCCCCTAGCCACGAAAGGAATTGGCTAAAACAGGGAGCTTCCCGGGCACGGCAGGAACCTGTATGTTCCAACCCGCCCATAACACTCCGCTTCAAAGGACCCCCTCCACACAGGAGACAGTAGTATATCTGATATCGGAAGAACTTACTGCTTAGACACAAAAGGCGCCGGGTGGATTTCTTAAAAGCCTTGGTAGTGTGATCCCCTCAGACAGCATAAGAGGATAAAGTTGAGTCACCATAGGAATGCTCCTGGTGGCGGGGGGGGGGGTTATGGGTCTAAGACCCAATGAGGAAAGGCTGGGGAGAGGACACCCCTAACGGGGACAAGCTGTGCCCTCCGCCCCAACCGCCCCCTACCCTCCCCCCACGCAATGGGTGAAAAAGTGACACAAATATGAAAGCCCTAAACATACATCATAGATAGACTGAGGGCACACTCCGATGCTGATGAGATAGGTGACCAGGCGCCCAAGCTCGAACCATTAATACCTATTGAATGAGAGTGAGAAAGGAGTGAAGAGAGGTAGAAAAAGGAGAAGAGGAAAGAAACCAAGAAAAAAAAGAGGATAGATCAGGCTCCACCCGGGCATACCCGTCCCGGGAAATTTTTATTATGGACATCTAGTTGATGTCTTGATAACTATTCAGATGAGGAAGTATTGTTAGGATACGTCCCATTTTCCCTCCCCGGGGCCCCTACGTAGTTAGCCCAGGGTTCCCAGATTTTATCGAATTGAGGTGAGGTATTTAGTATCGTGTTTGAGATCTTCTCTTGGGCCATAATCCAAGATATCTTCCGCTTGGCAGCATGAAATGAGACCGTGCAGGTCTTCCAAGCCTTTGCGATAGTTACCTTAGCTCCTATGAGTATGAACAGGATAAGAGAAGCAGTTGCTTTTGGGCAGCCAGGGATTGCTTGATTTAAGAGGGCTGTAGCCGGGTCTAGTGGTACTGGAATGCCCGAAACCTTACGGATCATTCGGAAGATTTTATTCCAATAGCCTCTAATTTTGGAGCAAGACCAAAAAACATGATAGATGTCCCCCAGGTGGTCACAACCCCTAAAGCAGAGGGGAGATGATTGGGGATAATATTTGGCAAGGCGGGTAGGAACTAAATACCAGCGCATTATGATCTTCAGGTTAGCCTCTTTAAGTGTAGTATTATGGACCCCTTTGCAAGATTTTTCAATATTCGTGTGCCAAGTCTCGAGGTCCCACTCCATATTGAGGTCCCGCTCCCAGCTTAGCATAAAGGGGGCCTTTTCTTTCGGCTCTGTAAGTAGAGAGTATATAAGCGAGATCCCCCCTCTTGTGTCCATGGCTGACGAACACCACTGCTCGTAAGGTGTGACTGACAAGGGTTGAGACGAGGATGCCTTAACCGTGTTAAGGAAGTGACGGATTTGCATATAGCGGAACCGTTCTTTGGGGGGCATTTCGAGTTTCGCTGTACAGTGTTGAAAGGAAATGGGTCCGCCTGCGTTAAAGAAATGGCCCAGTCAATATAACCCTTTCTGGGTCCACCATTTGAAGGCCTCAATATTCATTCCTGGGGGAAAGCGAGGATTGTGGAAGAGATGGGAAAGAGGGAGCCAAGTGGATATTAGACTGCTCTTTTTATGTATTACGTCGCATAAGGACAATGAATGAGAGAGGGAGGGTGACATTATCGGTGGACTGGAGTTGGGGGGACTCGAAATTAGAAAGTCTATGGTGTTTTTAGGGATCGATTGCCTCTCTATGTGCACCCAGTCCGGTTTGTCGCTCGGGAAATAGATTATGGATATTTGTGTCAACTGGGCCGCTTGATAGTAATGCCAGAGATTGGGAAGCCCGAGGCCCCCTTTAGATCTGGGTCTATAAAGGGTATTTTTAGAAAAGCGGTAACCTGTTTTCCCCCATATAAAACGGTTAACTTTGGACTGGAGGTTAGATAGTTGAGTCTTAAGCACCGGGATGGGTAGTGAGCGAAACCAGTACATGATACGTGGTAGAAAAGTCATTTTGATGGCATTGATGCGTCCTATCCAGGACATTTGGTGTTGGGCCCATTGTGAAAGATCATGGATCAGGTTCCGAAATAGGGGAGGGTAATTGTGTTTATAAAGCTGGTCTGGGGATGAGGACAGGTTTATACCTAAATAGGGTATGTAGTTGGATCTCCATCCGAATGGGAACTGCCCCTTTAGGAGGTCCACCTCCCTTTGCTGGGTCGAGACGTTTAGGGCGAGGGTTTTGGACAGATTGACCTGGAGGCCAGAAGCTTCTCCAAATTCTGCTAGAAGATTAAAGGCGCTGGGAATCGAGGTCATGGGAGAGGTGACAAAGAGGAGAACATCGTCCGCAAATAGTGCACACTTGTGGACAGCTGGGCCACATCTCACTCCTTGGATATCAGGGTCAGACCTAATTTTGATGGCAAGCATTTCAATCACTAGTGCGAACAGAAGCGGTGATAAGGGGCAGCCTTGTCTTGTTCCCCTCGCTATTGGGAAGGATTCTGAAAAATGACCGCACAGTTTTATCCTAGCTATTGGGGAGGAGTAGAGAGATTTTATGCTACTGAGAAATTTGGGTCCAACCCCCCATTTAGCTAGAGCTGAAAAGAGAAAGGGCCATGACACCGTGTCGAATGTCTTCTTCAGGTCCAGGGAGAGCAGAAGGCCTTCCTGAGGGGTTCCT
>BLSH010118551.1:79188-104283 GCA_018402905.1 Glandirana rugosa
ATTCCTCAACCGTGGGTGGTACAGGAATGTCACCTAGAGGTGAGTAAAAACACAAATAATTTTTAATCGTCGATGTTTTTCAGTTTTGTTTATTTTTGTTTTTTTTCCAGTCTGCTCTTTTGCTTACGTGGCTGACAGCAGATGAGTCACGTGTTGTTAAAGCAGAGTTCCACCCTAAAGTGAAGTTCTGCTTTAAGGACTACTTACCCGCTTACATGCCACGTTTGGCATGTCATTTTTTTTGGTGGGGGGGAACCTAGTTTTGGCAGATACCCAGATTCTGCTCCTAGGCGACTCCTCTCCCCCTCCCTCCCTGCAATCTTCTGGGACTTGTCACAAGTCCCGGAAGATTGCCCAGCTATTGAGGAGGTGCATGCGCTGTGCACATCTGGCTGTGAAGCTGCAAGCTGTCACAGCCGGGTGCCCACACTTGTGATGCCAGGGAGACGAAAGGGAGAGAACCGAGGCTTTGGGTGGCCACATCGCTCCATCGTGGGACAGGTGAGTTTTTAATGAAAGTCAGCAGCTACACTTTTTGTAGCTGCTAATTTTTAATAAACACAAAAATGAGTGGAGATCCACTGTAAGGACATGGTGGGTGCCAACTCCTTAAAAGAGAAGTATGGGAATTACAAAATAAAAACATTTGTACTCACCTAGTTGGAAGCAGCATCAAGCTGATTCTGCATCTGTCCCCCGCTGGCTCTGCACTTAGAGCTGAGTGATCAGATGCTTAGTTCTCAGTATTCTGTGAGCAGACAATCCCCAGCTCTCTGCTGTGACCCATCCCCCCATTCTCACTGGAGCGCTGAGCTGTGATGGGGGCTGGAGGAGCCGGCTCAGGCTCTCGGCAGATCACTGTGAGGCTGAGCCAGCTGTCGGTCCAGGCATCTGGGTGGATCCTGATCATATGACAAGGAACTTTTCAGAGCCTGGACAAGTGGACAGGCTCTGTGACATCCGCCAACAGCGGGCTTCAGCTTTTAGACAGATTTATGTGGTATTTGTTGAATGTTTTTTAATTTTTTTGTGTTAATTGCCCCATAAACCTTGAATTAAGAGTGATTTTTCCATATCATGTGTGATATTTGGGTAAAATGTGTCACATGACCCAAATATCGCATGCAATATGCTTTAGTGAATTTAACCCTACTGCTTACAGACTGCCCTGGCACTACATACTGCCCTGCACTGCATACTGCTCATTGCTCTTTTCTATGTGCTGCTCATGACACTACAGCCACCCCGGGGGGGGGGCAGGGGGCCCTGTTAGGTAGGCTGTACAGGGCCCCAGGATTTCTAATGGCAGCCCAGGTGTGCACTGAGGAAGGCATGTATGGACTGGCCATTGCTTCCTGACTGCACTTCCTTTTGTCACTGTGCAGTGGTCTCTCTGCAGAGGTCTGACCCGCACCCCTATTAATCAGAGCTAGTGCTCTCTAATCAGCAGGGAATATGAGCTTTACTGATTGTTCGAACACAAACTGATCTGTGCGCGCTCCCGTGCACGTGCACGCGCCAGGAGTGGCGCCAAATGGCTCTATTTAGGCTGACAACACCCAGCAGTCAGTGCTGTCCATTCTACAGCGTGTGAGTGTTCCTGAGTAGTCTGTATCCTGATTTCCTGTTTCTGTGACCCGGCCTGTCTCTGATGTTGATTGATCTCTGCCTGCACCGACCCCCAGCTTGCCCACAACTATTCTCCTGCCTGCTCCTTGTGTACTTCACCTGCCTGCCTGTTGACGACCCTGCCTGTACCTGACGACCCCTCTGCCTAATCCTCCTGTACAGTTTTGCCAGCCAGTTGACGACCTCAGCCTGCACCACCACTCTACTACTGCACGAGCTGCAACCGGACCCTTCACATCATCACCAGTGATCCAGTCCGACCCTCATGCCCCCCTGTGCTCCCAAACATCCTGTCTGCTCTACCAGGGGTTCTCGAACCAGGGCCGTAAGAGTGGCTGCTCCCTGCACAAGACAGACTCCACCACCAGGTGCGTGACAGCAATGGACAGCCATGTCTGAGTCTGCGCAGGGAGCACCTTCTGCTATGGATGAACTTTGTGTACATCTGGCCGGCCTTACACAGGTGGTCAACAATCTGCAGGAGGGCTATACCTGGAAGGACGGGTTCAGGAACTCTCCATACCTGCAGCTCCTGGGAGTGGTCCCAAAGCAAATGCAGCACCAAAAAGGGGGAGGGAATCAAGGGGTAATTAAAGTGCTGTGCGGTAAAAACTCCTCTACGGGAGACGAATAAATAGACAGTCCTAGAGGGACATGATATAATAGTCCTGATGGCACATTCCACAAGGTATAAACACTTTACTCCAAAAGTGGTATCAGGCATTAACCGGATATATCCTCATTGAAGATACACAGATGTTCCTTAAAGCCAACAAGGATGTCCAGTAACGATTCACTTAATCAGGTATAAGATGTATGCTTACCAGAATCTGGTAGATCATGCGCGAAAATCAATTCCCACTCAGATGATAAAGATATCCACTGGTCATAATGGAAGGAGAAAGGGAAATTCCTGTTCCAGTGACGTGGCTCCAATCCTTCAAAGTAATGCTTCGCGGGTTGATCCAGCACTCACCATATATGATATGAGAGGAAAAACCACAATAGTGTGATACCGTTTGAGGAAATTTTATTTCAAACAAAGGGATTACCAATACTCACATTAGGACAGATAAAAAGAGCTCTAGAGATAAAAACCGATGTGATAGAAGGAGTCTGGGAACCCAACGCGTTTCGGCTCCAAAGCCGTCATCTGGGGTATTCCCCCCCTCCTGTCACTACTCCTATTTATAATAAATGGATAAAACTACAAGTCCAGCCCCTAGGGGGCTAAAAAACGGAAGTCTGTCTTTGACTCTCAAAATGGCGTCATCGGCGTGCGTTCCACGCCTCATTTTCATGTATTATTTCTATGGCTAGTTGTCCTGACCCGAAAGGGAAAAGGATTTTCTCATGAAGGAATTGTAAAATATAATTCAATAAGAACGTTAGGGGTGGCGTGAGCCCCATGGTTCCAATTGTATGAAGGACCCAAAGATAATATTAAGACAGGGAGCTTAAAATACGTGCGTGCCTCAATATTACAAGCATCAGCCCGAGTTCTCTGTAACCCGGAAGTGGAAAGAGGCAAGTCCCGGGATTACATTGCGTCATGACGTGGGCGCGTCTGGCTGTGTTTAGATAGACGCGATGTGATCCCCACGTCACTTCCTTGTAAAGAAATGTGTACGCAGGGGGCGTCCAGCTTTAAAAGAATCGGAAGAGCCCGTGTACATTGAATCGACTGTGTATGGACCACGGAAACTTCTAATTGTGATAGAAGTAAACCTGAAATAACGGACCAGGTGCACATCCACCTTAAAGTGTCCAGTATGAAGAGGATGCGTGTGTGAAGTCCACGGTTACATAAAAAAGGGGGGGGGGGGGCAAGGGTGTGTGTGAAAAAGTTTTTTTGGATAAAATGTGTTTAATAAGGAGTTCATAGTGTTAACATGAAAATATATAGTATAAATAAATAAAATAAAATTAGAATATATAAATGTGTACACCCATGAAATAAAAAGTGTAAATAAGATCATTATATTTGCCTTATTGTATTAAACTGCCTAGAAAAATATAAAATGTAATTATATATGTTGCATATGTGCACCGAAATGAAAGAGATATGGATAAAAGCTATGGTGATAGTAAGGGAGAGGGTCAAGCCCTTTCATAATAATAAATATTGAAGTGTAATAAAACAGGTGATCATATAGGTATGGAACTAGACAATGAAAATTGGCTTATGTGTAGAAATAAAACCTGAATAGGAATAATAGATTTATGATCAGAATCGTGAACAAAAAATCAAGAAAGGGATTGAAAACTGTGCATCAAAATAGAGGACGCCAAATCTCGGGTAAGAAAGACCTGCGTTGTACATAATGCTGCAAAATTGATTATACAATATTCAGCCTACTGATAAAAAACATATATTTATGGGGAAATACAGATAAAAAAGAGAGAACGTATAATAAAAGATAAAGGATAAAAGACAATATATGAAAGGCTACACAATAAAAATATAAATATTCCAGCTACCACCGTAATGGAATAAAACCATCCCAATGTGGAGGATGTGTCTAGGAAACTGAATATAAAACGCCTGGTATTACAGGGAAATAGGTGACCATTCAAGCTTTGCTGATAAAGGAATTGATGTCCCAATCGACATTCATCCCGTGGGGGTGGTAACTTTTGAGAGAGTAGATCCAGAAGGTCTCTAATTGGCAGATACCCCTCTTGATCCAACAACCCCTCCAGGGGGGGACATATTTATCAATGACCTGATAAAGGGTTCCATCGGGATTACAGTTATGGTGTTTCAAATAATGTTTGGGAACACTATGATTAGTTTTCCCTTTTATAATATTTGTTATATGTTCATTAACCCTAATATTAAAAGACCTGGTGGTCCTCCCTACGTACTGCTTTTTGCAGGGGCAGGTCAGAAGATAAACAACATTTGAAATATCCATTTCAAATTTTGAAAAAAAGAGAGTTTTTTAGGAGGGTCGATCACGTTAGGTGCAAGCTTATGTCTGAGTGAAGGCACTCCCCTGTATGTAACTTGTGGTCTATCAGGCAGGAGTGGGCCGAGAACTGGATCGTTACGCAAAACGTTCCAATGTTTGTTAATAACGTTTGCCGGTCTAATGATCAAATCCTTATTGTTGCAAAGACTCTCCACCCCTTGTTTGAGAGAGATGGGAGTGTAACATTTTTTAATGGGTAAATTATCCAGATCATGTAGAACAAGATCCTCAAAAACCTTAATGGACGGGGCTGTGGAGCCCGGAGGGTTAAAGGTGGAGGGGTTACTTATGCCCGAATGAGCTGAAGAATTATTAATAAGCGTGGACCTGGTTGGGTTGGTAATGACGTACCTTTGAATGTTAATTTTTCTAACAAATTTCTTTACATCAATAAAGGTATCAAACTTGCTCAATTTCTTAGGGAGAGCAAACTTAAGACCTCTGTTGAGAACATTGGTTTCCTCGTGGGTGAGAGTTTTCCCATTCAGAAAACTGGGAGTGACCGCAGGTCGCACCATTGTTGCCTTACCATCTGAACCCAAAGTCCCCCTGCGGGATAAGTTTTCTGGGGACCGCCGGAAGTTCCGAGGCTTCCGCAACGCTTGTGAAGTATATTTTGGCCTTCAGCCTCGTACCTTCTCGCTGGAAGCTACGAAGGTGGGACTTGTTATATCCCTACTACAGGAAGAGCCCCAGGCCTGGGCACATCGGTTGTGGGAGCAGCGAGCCCCAGAGGTCTCCACTTTGGCCCTGTTTTTCCAAACTATTGCTCGCCTTTATGAAGACACCCACCAGGCGGCCACTGGGGAGGCTGCATTACATACCCTCCAGCAGGGTCACCACTCTGCTGAGGACTACGTGGCTGAATTCAGGTGGTGGAGCGCCGATATGGCATAGAACGATGCCGCCCTCTGCCACTGATTCCGTTTAGGCCTATCTGAATCCCTCAAGGATGAATTGGCCCGTGTGGGGGTACCCTCAACCCAGGATGCACTCATCAATCTGGCCATCCAGATTGGGAGCGCAAAGCCGAAAGAGCCCCAGGATCCCTGCGTCCCATCTGGATGCCACCTCGGGTTCCTAGTTACCCCAGACCGACACCCTTCGCTCCTGCAACCTCCTCCTCCTCTCCTCGGAACCAATGCAGCTAGGGTTCTCCCTGAACCTGTGTCTTTACTGCAGAGAACCCGGACACATGGTGAGATTCTGTCCCGCCAAGCGCGGTAAGCGCTCTCCAGTTGCTACCAGTGATTCACCTGTTCTACCGAACCCAGTATCTCACCTCATGATCTTTCTCTCCCTGCAGCTTCCTAGAGGGATTTTGTTCAAGCCATTATTGACTCTACCGAAGACCCAGAAACTTGTCATCCGTTTGGCAGACGGATCCCCCATTAAGTCTGGCACGGTCACCCACGCAGCCGCTCCTCTACCTGCTACCACAGCCGACGGCCATCAGGAGCTCCTCCTTCTTGACGTAATAGCGTTTCCTCTGTTCCCCATCATCTTGGGCCTGCCCTGCCTCCAGGCACATAGCCCCTCTATAGATTGGACCCTCGGGACTATTAGGTTCCAGTCTCAGTACTGCCAGCAGCACTGCCTAAAACGGGTTGAAGATATCAAGCCCCTCCTGGACTGTCTGGACACGGACTCTGATCCCGAAAACCGCCAGTCAGTCCCTGCAGCTTATCACAGTTATTTGGACGTATTTAGCAAGAAAAGGGCTGAGAAACTTCCCCCTTACCATCCATATGACTGCCCTATAGAGCTCCTGCCAGGAGCAGAAGTGCCCTTTGGGAGGATTTACCCTCTGTCAGAACCTTAGTTGGCGGCCCTCAAGGCCTATCTGGATGAGAATCTGGAAAGGGGGTTCATCCAACCTTCCACGTCCCCTGCAGGGGCTGGCATATTCTTTGTGGAGAAAAAAGACCACTCCTTACGCACCTGCATCGACTACCAGGAGCTCAACCAGATTACAGTCAAAAACCGTTACCCCTTACCCCTGGTACCAGAGCTGTTTCAAAAGCTGGGCTCCGCCACCATTTTCACTAAACTTGACTTGCGTGGGGCGTACAACCTAGTTCGCATCCAGGAAGGTGATGAATGGTAGACCGCCTTCCGTACTCGATTCAGGCACTACGAGTACCTGAACTGCCAAGAGATTAAAACCTCACCAGGCCCGCTGGGCTCTTTTCTTTTCGAGATTCCTGTTCCACTTGACCTACCGGCCAGGGTCAAAAAACGTCAAGCCGGATGCCCTCTCCCGAAGGTTCTGTGATCCCAGCAACTGTTCCCCTCCGGACACAATTCTCCCTTCCAGGAACTTCCTACTCACTCAAGAAGATCTGCTGTTGCAGATCAGACGATCCCTTGCTGGCTCAACCGGCCCCTCGGATCCCAGGCTGCTGGTCAAAGACGGTCTATGGTGGTACGGTCACCGGATCTTTGTCCCGGTAGAGCAACATCTTGCTATCCTAGGATTGTGCCATGGCCATAAATTGGTGGGGCACTTTGGAGCTCGCAAAACATTTGAACTGCTCTCACGCTCCTTCTTGTGGCCTCTAGCCAAAGAAGACTGCAGGAAGTACACCAACACATGCGCTATATGCGCCCAAAACAAGACTGACAAGGCCAAAGCTTGGGGTCTCTTGAATCCACTCCCGGTGCCTGAACGCCCTTGGACCCGGATAGCAATGGACTTTATTATGGAGCTACCTCCATCCAAGGGATACACCACCATCTTTGTGGTTGTAGACCGCATGACCAAAATGGCCCATTTTTTGCCTATGAAAGGCACACCTACCGCCGCAGAAACGGCAGAAATCTTTGTTAGGGAAATTAGCCAACTTCATGGAGTGCCGCTCAATATTGTGTCAGATCGCAGGGTCCAGTTCACCTCCAGGTTCTGGAAGGCCCTGTGTTCTGCATTGGAGATTGAACTGTCCTTCTCCTCGGCCTACCATCCCCAGACCAATGGCCAAACTGAGAGAACGAACCAGACCCTGGAGCAATATCTTCGATGTTTCTCCTCGTTCTCTCATGACGACGCTGGCCGAGTTCGCCTTTAACAACACAGTTCACTCGGCCACCAACAGTCTCCGTTCTAGGCGAACTACGGCTTCCACCCGACTTTCCTACCCGGTTCAGCCCCTGAGAGTCCAGTACCAGCGGTTCAGGAAACCCTAGAATCCTTTGAAAGGAACAACCAGCGTCTACAGGATACGCTTGCCAAAACCACGGAACTCAGTAAGGGAGCCTTTGACAAGAAAAGATGGGGTGAGCTGGAACTCCAACCGGGTAATATGGTCTGGTTGGCCACCAGGAACTTAAAACTGGCTTGCCCATCAAGGAAGTTAGGTCCTAGATTTATTGGTCCTTCCCGGTGAAGAAAAAAGTCAATAGGGAGGCTTACGAACTGGTCCTACCCTCATCATTACGTGTTCACTCAGTCTTCCACGTGTCCCTGCTGAAGCCAGTCCCTCCAGACCCAGTCCTGGGAAGGAAGAAGGGTCCACCAGATCCAGTTCTAGAAAATGGAGAGGAGGAGTTTGAGGTCGAGGCCATCCTGGACTGCCTGAAAAGGGGTAGTGTAATCCAATACTTGGTGAAATGGAAAGGATACGGCCCCGAGGAAAACTCCTGGGAACCAGAGTCAAACATCCATGCCGCAGATTTAATCCAAGCCTTTAAAAGAAACCGCCTGGAAGTTGGTACCCGGCGAGGCATCCGGAGGCTGCCCCTTGGGTGGGGGCAATGTTAGGAAAAGAATCTGTGGCTAATGGACTTGCGCACTTGTGCGCGTTCGCGTGCGCCTGTGCGTGTTCGCGCGCATCTGTGCGCACCCGTGCACGCACACGCGCCGGAAGTGGCGCCAAATGACTCTATTTAGGCTGACAACACCCAGCAGTCAGTGCTGTCCATTCTACAGCCTGTGAGTGTTCCTGAGTAGTCTGTATCCTGATTTCCTGTTTCTGTGACCAGTCCTGTCTCTGACGTTGATTGATCTCTGCCTGCACCAACCCCCAGCTTGCCCACGACTATTCTCCTGCCTGCTCCTTGTGTACTTCACCTGCCTGCCTGTTGACGACCCTGCCTGTACCTGACGACCCCTCTGCCTAATCCTCCTGTACAGTTTTGCCAGCCAGTTGACGACCTCAGCCTGCACCACCAATCTACTACTGCACGAGCTGCAACCGGACCCTTCACATCATAACCAGTGATCCAGTCCGACCCTCATGCCCCCCTGTGCTCCCAAACCTCCTGTCTGCTCTACCAGGGGTTCTCGAACCAGGGCCGTAAGAGTGGCTGCTCCCTGCACAAGACAGACTCCACCACCAGGTGCGTGACAGCAATGGACAGCCATGTCTGAGTCTGCGCAGGGGGCACCTTCTGCTATGGATGACAGACTCCACCACCAAGCGCGTGTGTCAGCAACTGGTGTGACCAGAAATGTGTGAACTGCACAGAGAATACCAGACACAACGTAAAGTGAATAAAGTGATTCATTAAAAGAAAGGTAAATGGTGATCAAAACGCACATCCAATATAACAAACCGTGAAATGTAACTAAATAACAAAAAGTAGTAAACTGCCTAAATAGGTAAAGGGGAATGTCCAAACCGTAAACGAAGCCAGGCCAGGGTCATACATGGGAGATCAGCAGAGGGGGCAGGGAGCAGGACAGGACAGGCACAGGGAGCAGATGCTGGAGAACACGGGGGGAAAATCAGGCTGCAGACAGGGGTCCCAGAGCGGATACAGGATTCAGGATTTCCGGATTGCAGGCTACAGGATTCAGAGGCACATGGAGACAAAACACCAAGGCATCATGCATATGGCAGTCAGGGTTTAAATATCCTTCCTGTAACGAGCATCAGGTGGTGACTCATGGGCCTCTGATTGCTGGGGGACACTCGCTGGTGGATACTGGTATTGCAGCCAAAGAATCCCCGAGCCACAGCGCCACCCGCTGGAGGGACTATTCCTGACAGCGTGACAGATACCTTGTTTGGTCAGGTGCGTGATGGGGGAGATAATGGACGAGAATCCCCGAATAAACTTCCTATAGAAGTTTGCGAACCCTATGAAGCTCTGGATTCCTTTCCTATCGACTGGAGCAGGCCAGTCCAGAATGGCAGAAACCTTTTGAGGGTCCATCTTGATGCCTCCGACTGAAATAATAAGTCCAAGGAACTGTATGCTTCATCACAATACCCCTTCTTATTTGGGATTTTTAAGGTAATTTGAACCAAATCATTTCTTTAAAAAAATACATTTATTTGAAAAAGTTAATATTTCAACATAGATATAGACAACAGATATGACATAAGACCAAATCAAATTATGTTACAATGAAGCGTATGTCCATATGTGCATTATAAGAGGTGATATCACCCAGCCTAGACGGCCATGTGGCTTGTTGAATGACCATTCATAGAGGCAGGGTAAATTCCTACGCGTTTCGGAAAGACATTTAAAAAATTCCTTCTTCAGGGAGCAGATATCGCCCTCTCTGTAAAGATAGACAATGTACAAACTAACATCTTCTATGTAAGTACTTCACAGTTGTTGATATACAGTCTATGATTTAATACACTTACATTTCAGCACAGTATTATTTTCTCGAATGATCCTGTCTCCGGGAATCACATATCCCGCTAGAGGTCCCTTTCCCTTAACGTCAGGATGGAAGGCAAAAATTGCCAACAGCCAGTGCTTATAGATATATCCCCAAAGGTTTCTAGGTAAAATATAGCAAAGGGAAAACAGTTTTCAAAAAACTTCCCTAAATCGGAGCTATAATAGGCTCCAATTAAGTATTGGGGGGTTCACTTACTGTTCCATGGAAGTATTATGCCACGGGAGGGAGTTCGACGTTTGGACTTAGAGCTGGGTCGAGGAGAGACAGCGCACCACCATCCCCAGGTGAAATTTCCAAAAGGACAAGCGCTCTCCCCTTCAAAAGGCCCGCTTCCCTCGATTGAATCTCCAAGAAAGTGCTTTTCTTCAGCCTCACACTGGATCGGCTGATTCGAAAATGGGGCCGGCTACCATCCCCGGCGTCTTTATAGGACCGCGTACGCGCCGGCGCATCACAGGAAATGCGTCATCGCGTATTTGTGTCATATCCGTTTCCCCGAACGTACGTTCCGGGAAGGGATAGACTATGGTCCTGGACTTGTAACTGACAGCGCAATATAGGACAGCACCACCTATTGGAGAAAAAGCAATTTCCCCTCTATGTCAATAGAGCCCCAGGGCGGCACTTGGCCATACCACAAGGGCCCTTCTTGTGCTGGACATAAGGGAGACTAAGACAGCAGCATATGACCCCCGGTAAACATCATCGAGAATCTAACTTTGTGCTTTACAGAAATTGGTTGTTAAATTTCATGAATTAACATTTTGGATTTCTCTCTATCTTGTACGCCCCCTCTCCCCTTCTCCCCTCTGCCCCTCTCCTCTCTTTCCTTCCTCCTCTATACTATACTTTCCTTCCCTCCTTCCCTCTCCTTTCTCTTCCGTTCCCCGTACTCATAGACTTGGGTCTGATTAGCTTATGCTGGAGATCCTCCTGGGTTGGTTCCCACATTTGCCCTGATCTGGGGTTTCCCATCCCGGTTTGACCCTGTTCGAAATATGTCACTCCCTACCTGGAGAATTTTTCAAGTTGATTTAGGAATTGTTGTAATGTTGATAGATGTATGGTCTTTGGCTGGACGATACAATCTCTCTTTTCTTTTTTTCTTTCTTTTTTCAGTTTGTTGAAAATGTTAATTCATGAAATTTAACAACCAATTTCTGTAAAGCACAAAGTTAGATTCTCGATGATGTTTACCGGGGGTCATATGCTGCTGTCTTAGTCTCCCTTACGTCCAGCGCAAGAAGGGCCCTTGTGGTATGGCCAAGTGCCGCCCTGGGGCTCTATTGACAGCCCAATATAGAGGGGAAATTGCTTTTTCTCCAATAGGTGGTGCTGTCCTATATTGCGCTGTCGGTTACAAGTCCAGGACCATAGTCTATCCCTTCCCGGAACGTACGTTCGGGGAAACGGATATGACACAAATACGTGATGACGCATTTCCTGTGATGCGCTGGCGCGTACGCGGTCCTATAAAGACGCCGGGGATGGTAGCCGGCGCCATTTTCGAATCAGCCGATCCAGTGTGAGGCTGAAGAAAAGCACTTTCTTGGAGATTCAATCGAGGGAAGCGGGCCTTTTGAAGGGGAGAGCGCTTGTCCTTTTGGAGAGGGATTTGTGATTCCCGGAGACAGGATCATTCGAGAAAATAATACTGTGCTGAAATGTAAGTGTATTAAATCATAGACTGTATATCAACAACTGTGAAGTACTTACATAGAAGATATTAGTTTGTACATTGTCTATCTTTACAGAGAGGGCGATATCTGCTCCCTGAAGAAGGAATTTTTTAAATGTCTTTCCGAAACGCGTAGGAATTTACCCTGCCTCTATGAATGGTCATTCAACAAGCCACATGGCCGTCTAGGCTGGGTGATATCACCTCTTATAATGCACATATGGACATACGCTTCATTGTAACATAATTTGATTTGGTCTTATGTCATATCTGTTGTCTATATCTATGTTGAAATATTAACTTTTTCAAATAAATGTATTTTTTTAAAGAAATGATTTGGTTCAAATTGCCTTAAAAATACCAAATAAGAAGGGGTATTGTGATGATGAATTAAGGGGATGGTGGCAATACACACCCCAGTTTGTGGAGGTACCTACTTTTTACTCAGGAACTGTATGCTTGCCTGCTCAAACTCACACTTCTCTGGTTTAGCATACGCCATGTTGGCGGAGGCGATGCAATACCTGTTTGACATGGGAGCGATGGAGCTCCAGGGAAGGTGCGAAGATCAAAATATCATTGAGGTAGGTGATGACAAAAAGGTTGAGGAAGTCCCTGAAGATGTCGTTTATGAAATGCTGGAAGGTAGCTGGGGCATTGCATAAACTGAATGGCATCATTAAGTACTCAAAATGACCGAAACGGGTACTAAAGGCCGTCTTCCATTCATCGCCTTCTCTGATCTGTACCAGGTTGTAAGCTCCCAATTAATAAGGTCCAATTTAGTGAACACGGTGGCAGTCCCCAGGAGCTGGAACAACTCCGGAACAAGTGGAAGAGGGTAGCGTTTTTTCACCGTGACTTAATTGAGCTCCCGGTAGTCAATACATGGGCGCAGGGAATGGTCCTTTTTTTCCACAAAAAAGATGCCTGCCCCAGCTGGGGAGGTGGAAGTACGGATGAAGCCCTTGTTGAGGTTCTCATCAATATAAGATTTAAGAGTTCCGAGTTCCAGCTCTGTAAGTGGGTATAACATTCCGAAGGGAATCTCTGCACCGGGGAGAAGCTCAATGGGACTCATAAGGTCTATGAGGCGGAAGGGCCTCAGCCCCCTTTTTGTTAAAAACATCCAGGAAAGCATGGTAGACGATGGGGACAAGCTGACGGATCTCAGGCTCCAGGTCAAGGTCCATGGTTAGTAGAGCAGGATCCGTTCCAGGAGTCCGGGGGAGACAGTGCTTGTGGCAGTACCAGAACTGAAATTAAAATTTTCCAGAGGACCAGTCAATGGTGGGATTATGGGCCTGAAGCCAAGGCAGTCCAAGGATAACAGGGAAGATGGGAGAGGCAATGGCATCAAGACTGAGCAGCTCCTGATGTCCTCCCAGCACCGTGGTGGTCAGGGGGGCGGTCTCCTGTGAGACCAGGCCAGATTTTAAGGATGTGCCATCAGCCAGGTGCACCGCCATCCTGCGGGTCTTGGGTCGCAGGGGTATTCTGTGTTGTGCAGCAAAGGTCAGATCCAGGAAGCAGCTGCATGTGCCTGAATATACAATAGCTGGGATGGTAACAGCTCCTCCACGAAATTGTAGAAACAGAGAGAGAGTGAGGTGAGCCGCACCGACAGGTGCTGGTTGTGAAGAGGTGGCAAGGCATTTTTCCAATTTGGACGGGCAGGAGCGCACGAAGTGCCCCGGCTCTCCACAGCAGAGGCAGAGGCCGAGGTTTCTTCGGTGCTGGTTCTCTTCAGAGGTCAGTGCCGGGTGCACCACACCCTGCTGCTGGGGTTCCGGCTGCCTCAGAGGAG
Source organism: Glandirana rugosa (assembly GCA_018402905.1). NCBI lineage: Eukaryota > Metazoa > Chordata > Amphibia > Anura > Ranidae > Glandirana > Glandirana rugosa. The sequence goes on from BLSH010118551.1 coordinate 92,916, forward strand.
GAGAAGTGGGTATGGCGGAGCCGGCCAGAGTGCCACTTGGAAATCCTGCAGCGGGAGGTAGCATCCAAGAGGTTCACCTTGGCACTTTCCGCTCTGCGTTCGCGAAGGCGCCGATCGATCTGGATGGCCAGGTCGATGAGCCTCTCCAGGGAGGCCGGCACCCCTACACGGGCCAACTCATCCTTCAGGGGGTCAGCTAAGCTCTGCCGGAACTGGAGACGCAGAGCTGCTTCATTCCAGGCCGTGTCGGCGCTCCAACGCCTGAACTCCGATGCATACTTCTCCGCCGGACGGCGGCCTTGTCGGATGGAGTGGAGTGCGGCTTCGGCAGTGGCCGCCTGCTGCGGATCTTCATACAGCCGAGCCATTGCTTGAAAGAACCGGGACAAGTCTGATACTTCAGGAGCCCCTTGCTCCAGGAGTCGATGGGCCCATAATTGGGGCTAGTCCCGAAGCAGGGAAATCACCAGCCCCACCTTCGTGGTTTCCAGGGAGAAGGTACGGGGCTGAAATAAAGTTTGCAGGCACAGCGGAATACTCTGAACTTCCTACGGTCCCCTGAGAACCGTTCTGGCAAGGGCACTGTGGGTTCCCAAAGACCAGGAACCATGGGGTCCGTTGAAAGCTGACAAGCCCCCGATGGGGCAAGAGAGGAAAATTCCCAGACCTGGGTCTCCAGCTGGGTGTAGTTCGCTTGCAGGGGTTGCACTGCTCGAGAGAGGCCGTCCAAATGCTGACAGAGTTCATGCAGCGGAGAGGGCTCCTGTTGTTAGCAAAATTATAATACGCTGTGTGCATTATATTTCACTTGCGCTAATAAGCGCACTTTTCAGCTCTTTTGCATAATGCATTTGAGTGCACTTGTGTTAAAGCAAGAAAGACAGACATAATAGCTGTTCTCACATTGCAAGCTCGCCCATCAGTCCTGCCTAGCAATGCTTGCTGGTTTAATTTATAGGGTTGAATCAGGGATAACAAAGGGACTTGATGGCTTCACAATCAGCCAATCAGCCTCCAAGGCACAGTCACATGACATGAGCTCAATACAAAATAACAACCAATGACACACTTATATATATTCAAACGATACAATAGAAGAGGCGTGCATGCATGTGGGAAGGTTGGCCAGCCTGGAAGAGTCACATCGGTTGGGATGAGATGCACACACTCCAGATAACAATGAAAGCCATGTGGAAACATGGCTTCCATTGAAGCCAACTTGTTACCTCACAGAGGCTTTCTCACCAAAACCCCACGCATGCAAAGCCAGAACCACCATTACAACAACTCCTATTAAATATAGTTCATAGAGCTATATTTAATAGTGATTATACTACTGTTCCATTAGGGTAAATTATGCACAAAGGAATATAGCTGTGGGTTTCTGCCACATGGATCAGAAATGACAGAAAGCTTACAGACCATTATCCTGACATAAAAGGCAATACTGATTCCATACCGCAAGTACATCCCCGCCAAGCCGATCAATCTGTACATAATACAGGGGCCCCCCCGATTGACGGTAATATACCCGCACCACGGAACAAGCATCGCACCTCACAGATCCGGACCAACGCTCGTTCCAGCGTTAACCGCTCAGAGAGCCTGCCGGCTGGGATGATCGGGCGGGTAGCGTATGGTTACCAAATAATGGAAGGTTCCCATTGTAAGTGGCCTGTCCTCAATATCGGTTAAAGCCATATTTGCTATACACAGCGAATACCAGTAAACCGACACTGGGAGACACTGTGCCAATACATAATTAACATATCCTAAATTTCGACAACACTGCTCAGACTCAGACATGGCTGTCCGTTTCTGTCACATACCTGGTGGTGGAGTCTGATTGTGCAGAGGGCAACCTCTCTTACGGCCCTGGTTCAGGAACCCCTGATAAGGTAGACAGGATATTCCAGAGCACAGGGGGGCACGAGGGCTGGTACGAATGCAGATGGTGTTGTGAGGATCCTCCAGGAGCTCGGGCAGACAGAAGAGTGGTGATGCAGGCCGGGTCGGTAACAAGCTGGCTAGTGCGCTACAAGGGAGCAGGCAAGCTGGTCATCGGGTACAGGCAGGGTCATTAACAGGCAGGCAGCTGAGGTACAAGATGGTCAGGAAGTAGCATGGTCATAGACAGGCTGAAGGTTGGTGCAGGCAGAGTTCGAATGAAGGTCAGGCAAGCCGGGTCACAGATACAGGAAGTCTAGCAAAACAAGCCACGGGAACACACTGGAAAGCTGTAGAATGGAAAGCATCCGCTGCAGGGTGCTTTCCAGCTAAATAGAGTGTTTTGGCACCACTGGTGGGCCCAGGCGTGCGCACACGCGCATGGGCACGCACGAACGAGCACAGGCGCGCGCAATGCGCACAGGAGGCTGGAAATGGCCATTCTTCCTAACAGCTTTACATGGAAGGTCTCACAGCAATGCAGATTATTTATTTTTTTTGAAAAAGGAGGAAGTGGTCCACACTCTGCAGCTACATGAACACAAAGGGGCAGAGATGCTTATGACTTTATCTAATTTGGTTAGATGGCCATATTAGGACATTGATCTAATATAGCTGTGTGGCCATATTAGGTCAATGACACTAACCTAATATGGCCATTTGCCATATTAGACCTGGCAGCTAAATATACACAAAGGAGTGGGGATGTTTGTTACATCATTGACCTAATATTGTTGGGTTTCCATGGCAGTGAGCCCTTGTAGTTAGCCAACCCGGGGTTCCCCAGAGCATAGAGTCTAAGCCCCAGCCTGCTTCTTCACCAGGGCCCCTGATGGTGGGGATGGACTTTTAGCAAACTATAACCATGTTGTGGCCACCAGATATGCCCAGATGACGATGCAGAGACACCTCTCATGTGCAGAGTACAAGTACTCTGCACATGAGTACAAGTACAAGTACAAGATTATGTGACTTTAGGTTGCTAGGTTACCACATTGAAATCAAATTAAAGAAGCTGAACAATCACCACATGGTGGAAAAGTGGTGGTAAAGATTATATCATAGTATGCCACATCCTGAAAATAAATAGAAATATTGAATTGGAGAAAAGATGGACTTTAACGACATACTGGGTAAAATATAAATGTATAAACTTTATTTGTTGCAAAAAATGGCATATAACTGCCCTGAATAGACATAAGACATCTAAAATTTCTTAATTAAAAGTATATATGTCTCATACGTCATATGTGTTACAACGCAGTACCCCTTACAGGGTCAGAAAAAAATGTGGTCCCCCATGGGTACCGACCATATAGGTTAAAGGTAGCCAGGGGGGGCCAACCGTACAATACTACAGATTGCTGGGATACCTATGTCAAAACAGACGCAACCCAATACCCACAATATCTCAATACATAATTTGCACAGAATTTAGTGTAGAAGTGACATAGGGTTGATTTTGGTTACGCTGATATGGATCCCAACAGAGAGATTGTAGAGACGTTTTCCTGCTTGCTCAACTAGTTTCGCGCTTTATATATTTTGCGCTTCATCTGGAGCTGGAAAGAATATCAATCTAGTAAAAGACAAAAAGCATATGTATAAGACAAATGTACAAAATGTAATCTATTATTGCACAATAGGTTATAAGGTGCCGCAACAAAGACAATCACTTACATCGTATGGTATATACCACAGGGTTGTACCTAAAACGTTGGTGGGATCCCCCTTGGGTTCAGTGGGGCCACCACAATCTTGGTGCGGTGCCCACCTTCCCTCCAGTGCTCCTCCAGCCAGCCTCAACGCTCCCGTGGACGCCCAGAGCCGCACCAAGAGAGTATGGGGGCCTGTGTGTGGTACAGAAACACAAAATATAGGACATAGGTATATGTGCATCAGACCTAATGTATGTATAATGGGTTATACCCACTATGACCAATACATCAAATAAATCTGCATACAGATCATAAATACCTATAGGGGATATTTTCCAGAATATCTTCTAGAGAAGGTCAATCTTTTTTCACTAATATAAATAATAATGTATTCAAAGATCAGGGGGTATAGCCTTGGTAAAGCAGCTGAGGTGTATCAGCAGGGGAATGCTGTCATAGTAGAACCCTCACGAAACACAGTCAGTACTCAATAATAAATCCAAATCCTGGAGGCTATATAAGAGAAAAATACCACTGTCAATGCTTAATCACCCAGCTTGTACGTCGAAAAGACTGTTGCAGTATATAAATATAAGCCGGGCGGACAAACCGCCCAGTACAATGCTTACCAGATGTCTAAATGTGTGTAAGAGAAGGCATATCCCCGAGGGCCAACATGGGCCACCAACCTGCTGGAAAGCTGCTACAAGCTACAAAAAGAAAGTTTATGGATTGAACGCCTGGAGGCCACCAAGGCCCCAGGTCTGAATGAGGTTTTAACCTATAGACCTTTCTTGTGACTGAGTTCCATGCCCATGATGGACCCCAGTACCTGTGAGGCCTCACAAATGGGGGATGTGGTTTCCAAAGAAATGGGGATTGAGAACGGAGGTCCTGAGGGAGACCTAGGGGCTCAAATTCCATTGCTGCCCACGTAACTCAATCCCCATTTGTGTGTACTCATTATATTTAAATTACAATTTTGCTTTTATTGTCCTGATGGCCTCTTGATGGGTGCCGTTGTTGGGTCGTCATCCCCTATGCTGTGGTCCACCTTGAGCGCCTATTCATTGTACCATTGTTTCTGGCAGACCACATCCAGTGATATATACACTGTGTGTGGTTGTCTCGAATATATAGGGACTATGTCCCATAGTAAAGTTTGATTTGAGTGAATTAAGTACTCAGTCTATTATTCTTTATGTATAATAATGTTGACATTCCAAAACGGGATACTAGTTCCAATTTAGATTAATAATGAGAGGTACATTTTATATCATGTTCAAATTGTTGTTTATGTATTGTGTCTTTTTGTATTGTTGGTTGTCTTTGGCGTTGGTGGTTTTCCCCCTCTGGGTACACATCAATTCCCTTCCTAGATTTCTCTCCATGTCCAGTGTCATCGCCCTGGGAGGCCTGGGGCCAGCGTCATGGGGCGGGTATGCGGCTGAAAGCGCCGTTGTGGCCCGCCCCGTCATCTGGTCCTCAGTGATCTCTGCCGGGGGTTGGGTACTGTGGCGCAGAGGCCTCCCACCAGCAAGGGGGAGCTCTCTACCGCTGCGACGCGCGGGCTGTCCCCTCCCCGCCCTTTGGGTTGATGGTTGTCGAGGCCTCTGACGCTTCGGTCGCCCAGGGTGGGCGGGGTTTGGGGCGGTACTGCGCATGCACAGTGGACCAGCCGGGTTAATGACGTCACACGCCGCCGTTTGTGCGGCGTGTTGTTTGGCAGACGCCATTAATTGGGACCGTGTGTGTCTCTTATAAGACGGGCTTGTAGCAGCTTTCCAGCAGGTTGGTGGCCCATGTTGGCCCTCAGGGATATGCCTTCTCTTACACACATTTAGACATCTGGTAAGCATTGTACTGGGCGGTTTGTCTGCCCGGCTTATATTTATATACTGCAACAGTCTTTTCGACGTACAAGCTGGGTGATTAAGCATTGACAGTGGTATTTTTCTCTTATATAGCCTCCAGGATTTGGATTTATTATTGAGTACTGACTGTGTTTCGTGAGGGTTCTACTATGACAGCATACACCTGCTGATACACCTTAACTGCTTTACCAAGGCTATACCCCCCGATCTTTGAATACATTATCATTTATATTCGTGCAAAGAGATTGACCTTCTCTAGAAGATATTCTGGAAAATATTTATGATCTGTATGCAGATTTATTTGATGTATTGGTCATAGTGGGTATAACCCATTATACATACATTAGGACTGATGCACATATACCTATGTCCTATATTTTGTGTTTCTGTACCACACACAGGCCCCCATACTCGCTTGGTGCGGCTCTGGGCGTCCACGGGAGCGTTGAGGCTGGCTGGAGGGGCACTGGAGGGAAGGTGGGCACCGCACCAAGATTGTGGTGGCCCCACTGAACCCAAGGGGGATCCCACCAACGTTTTAGGTACAACCCTGTGGTATATACCATACGATGTAAGTGATTGTCACTAAGCATGTATTTATTGCGGCACATTATAACCTATTGTGCAATAATAGATTACATTTTGTACATTTGTCTTATATATATGCTTTTTGACTTTTACTAGATTGATATTCTTTCCAGCTCCAGATGAAGCGCAAAATATATAAAGCGCGAAACTAGTTGAGCAAGCAGGAAAATGTCTCTACAGTCTTTTTGTTGGGATCCATATCAGCGTAACCAAAATCAACCCTATGTCACTTCTACACTAAATTCTGTGCAAATTATGTATTGAGATATTGTGGGTATTGGGTTGCGTCTGTTTTGACATAGGTATCCCAGCAATCTGTAGTATTGTACGGTTGGCCCCCCCTGGCTACCTTTAACCTATATGGTCGGTACCCATGGGGGACCACATTTTTTTCTGACCCTGTAAGGGGTACTGCGTTGTAACACATATGACGTATGAGACATATATACTTTTAATTAAGAAACGTTAGATGTCTTATGTCTATTCAGGGCAGTTATATGCCATTTTTTGCAACAAATAAAGTTTATACATTTATATTTTACCCAGTATGCCGTTAAAGTCCATCTTTTCTCCAATTCAATATTTCTATTTAGGTTACCACATTCTATATATCTTTGGGAAGTGTAGCAAGATTACACGGCTCCTGGTGACGTTTTGATGAAACGCGTAGGTAAGCGCTTCCAGCTTCATTGCGTCGCTTTCTGTCAGGTCCATGGAGCGCATAGCATCCCAGACTTCCTGATTCCTATGCCTATTGAATGCGGACAAATTGTAATTGCAATTCTGACTGTTTGAACTGAATAAAATAGTTAAAACGGTATTGTGCTGTGGTGGGATTAAATTTTTCTCTACATATGGATGAGACGAAGGGGCTAACTTTCAAAAGGAGAAAGGAGAGGAGAAAACATATACAAGCATGGATCTGGGTCATGCCAATACAGCAGTATACCTGTGAATGCGAGATACCCCCTTGAGGGGATAGCTTTCTGGTGAGTGCAGATCATGAGGGGAGCACAAAGTGGAGCACCAGCACAAGCATGAATTTATGACACACACAAATTAAGAGCACCGGTCACTTTTTTAATTCAATAAGCTTTTTTTGAGAACATTTTTTTCCAGAACATAGTCATATTTATCAACAATGGTACATGTATAGTTGCCAATACAAGGTTAGCATTCTGTTCAAACATGTAAAATTCAGTAAGTAAAGAACAGGGTAAATCCAATAAAAAAATGGTTGCAGATTACGGTACAAATTACAGTACAAAAATATGTAGATAGACATGGGTTATTATGGTAGACTTAGGTCTAGGGTAAGGAGGCCAGTGACCCTACTTCATTTCGCTGTTACGTAGGATGTTTATTTTGTAGGGTTGGAGGGGGGAGGGGTTGAGCCCACTATCGACACCCCTGTCTGGTACTTGCTGTTTCGAGAAATTGGGGGGGAACCTGGGGGTCGCTGGCTTCCGCAACACCTGACTGCTCCACTTATTTTATAATGTCATTAGGTAATGCCGATACCATGCTGTAGGTAAAAGGGTGTGATGTTAGGTAGTGTGCCAATTGCATTTTTTAGGAGCTCATCTTGTGGAAGTATTCGTTTCGTGTGCATTGTGCAGTCCTAACTCGTGTATTAGGTGGGGTAGAAGGTTGGTGCGTTACTAGGGCTGTGGAATGTTCCGAGTATCGAAACCCAATCCAAGGGGTCCAAAGCCTATGAAACTTTTCTGAAGCTTCATTGGCAATGGCGGCGGGTTCTTCTAGGCTGTAGATCAAATCAGTTTCGCGAAGCCATTCCTTTAGTGTGGGAGTATGTGTTGATTTCCAATATCTTGGGATGAGTCGTTTTTCCGCATTAAGCAAATGTCTGGTAAGGGATCATTTGTATCTTTTCAACGGACCTGGGGTAATATGGAGTAGGCAGCATGATGGTGTTAAAGTTATGTTAGTGTCGGTGATGAGTTTGATTGTGGATTTTACAGTGTCCCAATAGGAGGTAATGGCAGGGCATTCCAACCAGATGTGGATCAGTGATCCCCTGGCCTGGTTGCATCGCCAGCAGATATCCGAGGCTGAGGAGAACCATTTTCGAAGCTTGGTGGGAGTTGCATACCAGTGAGTTAATAGTTTACTGGACATAATAATAATTAAAACACCGCGCTATATTAGTGTCACTCCTAAATCGTGCTGAATATGTGTTCCTGTATGTGTCATCAATAATAAATCAATGATCAATCGATATATATATCTATATGTCTATAAATATATAAATAGCTGCAGCTTTAAAAAATTCACATGTCAGTAATAATCACTATAATTAATCATAGTAAAAAGCCGCGCTCAAATCTTCAAAACTATGCTATATAAGTGCAAAATGATCTTGTGCAAAAAAACGCAAACAAAGTGTCAGTGCAAATTGCAAATGCAAAGAACCAGTGTCCATAGATAGATAAAAATCATAACCATAAATAGAAAATAGAAAAATAGTGTCCAAGAAATAGTGTCCATAAAAGATCCTCCTCCTAAAGTGCAGCTCAAACTCTCTGGTTCAATTCCATCACCACTAAGAGAATCCGCATGCAGGTGGTCACACTGAAGGCTTACCAGATGTCTGCATAAAGATCGCTTTTTTATATATAGGTCGGCCTCAGCCCAGCCTCCCTCAACTCCGATCCACTGCTTTCAGGAATCACTCGATATCCCATTAGCGTTAATCACAGATGTCTGCATAAAGATCGCTTTTTTATATATAGGTCGGCCTCAGCCCAGCCTCCCTCAACTCCGATCCACTGCTTTCAGGAATCACTCGGTCCTGTAGGTTCAGTTGAGTGGAGATAGCATTCCAAGAAAGGATTTTGTTTTCCCTCATGCAGTGGATGGACAAAGGGGGGGTCATCTGATCTTTGGGTGGAATGCACCCCTTAGCTAGAACCGGTGGGAAATCGGGGTTTGAGGCAATGGGTGTTAAAGGGCTCGGTGAGGCGGAGATTTGCAGTTCTTTGGATACCGTATGGAAGATAGATAGGGTTGCCCCCCTATTAGGTTTGATTTAATCTCAACAGGGAGGCTATTCCACTGGGTCCATGGGAGGAATCTTATTGGAAGTGGTGAAAGTGCATTTTCTAGGGCCACCCATTCCTTGTTTTTGCCGTGGCAGCTCCAATCCACTATCCGGGTCAGGTGTGCGGTGTTTTAGTATAATTTAAAATTGGGTAATCCTATACCTCCTTGGGTTTTTGGTCCAGTGAGCGTCTCAAGGCTGATTTGTGGTTTAGCACCTGCCCATAGGAATTTACGGAGGACGTATGAAATAAAAAAGGGGTGGTTATGGGTTCCCCAAGTTTATTTGTAACCATATATTAATTGTCTATACGTAGTTAAGTTGTTTAAAGAAGTGTGTGGGGAGTTTGATGGGGAGTGTATGAAAGTAGTACAGAATTTTAGGGAGTATACTCATTTTAATTATAGCAGCCTCCCGAACCAGGAGAATGGCTGTTGATGCCATTTTTTGAGATCCTTTTGAATTTTGTCCAATATAGTTTTTGTCCAATAGAGAAATTTGCAAAGTAAATGTTAGTGATTTGGGGGGTGAGTTGTATACCTAGGTATTTGAGGGCTGTTGCTTGCCATTTGAAGGTGCAGTTAATCCTGAAATTTGATATGTAGCCAAAGAAATCAAAGGCTTTAATTAAGTTGGGGATTGAGGTGCGGGGTTTGGAAAGGAAAAAAAGCATGCGTGCTCCATATATCAGATTAAGGGCTTTTGTTACGTTGTCTCGAGCTTCTCGACCTGGTACAAATCCCACTTGCTCAGGGCCTATAATATTCTGCAAATATATTCTGAGGCGGTTTGCGATGATCTTGGCCAAGATTTTGGTATCAGTATTAAGGAGGTCATATTTACCATCGACTATACTGGATGCTGCCCACTGGAGAGACAAAGGCATGCTTGAAATCCACAGCACATGTCAGCAGATGTGTAAGGGTGTTCTTAATAATTGATGCCACTGCTAAAGTGCAGCACATTTCTGTGGTGTCAGGAAAGCGACTTTGCGCTCCCCAGTCCATGGTGTTCAGGCAGTGAGGAGATGATGTGCTGTAACCTCTAACAACCAATCTGTGGGCAGTAATGATGTGCAGTAACCTCTAGCAACCAATCAATGAGCAGTATTGATGTACAGTAATCTCTAGCAACCAAACAAGCAGAACGCATGTGCTGTAACCTCTAGCAACTAATCAGTGAGCCGTAATGTGTGCTGTAACCTCTAGCAACCAGACAGTAACTGGTAATGATATGCTGTAACCTCTGGCAACCAATCACAATCACAGCTGATCTGATTCAGTAAACTGATTTTGAGCCTAGTTGCTATTTATTGTATGTCTCAGAGCAGGTGGAGAGTGAAATTGCATGGGGGGGGGGGGCACAAGAAAATATTTGCCCAGGGTCCAATCAATATTAAAGACGGCCCTGGATCTTTGTCAGGTTTGGGGATCAGGGCTACATGGGCTAAGGTGAAGGTTTCTGGTATTTTTTGCGGTTGTTGTAGGTGGTTAAGGGCCTGAAGGAGGGGGGTTTTCAAAAGGTTTGACAATGACTTATAATAGAAAGCCGTAAAGCCATCGGGGCCTGGACTTTTCCCTGGGTCAGAGAGGACAGGGTCTTGGCGTTTTTTTTTTTTTTTTTGTATGAGCCTAATCTTATGAGTTCCCCATGTATAACACATTTGTGTGCTTCCCAAATTGTGATCGGGGTCATGTCGTCTGTCAAGTTTAGTTCAAAATAAATTTTGATTGTGGTCACAATTTGTTTAAAGAGGTCTGGGTCCGTGATTAGTGTGGGGTTTAGGTGCCAGTTGCATGAATTTGGTAATTGGTCTGTAGCGTCTAGGGTTGTCGCTACGGAGGAATGATCCAAAATGGTCTGTAATCCTATGTCTGCTGATTGGAGTAGGGGGAGGTCTCTCTGTGTAATAAAAAGGTAATCAATCCTGGAATGTTTTTTATGTGGGTTGGAAAAGAAAGTATAGTCTTTGTCTTTTGCGAGCACCGGTCACTAATATATGCATTGATTACCTACTTAAGGACTTTCTGGCACATATCACAAATTGGTCATTTGTAGCGTTATTGAGTTATGTTTACTAAAAGTGGAACTTTAGGCAGAAAATGAAGTGCTGCTAGATCACTTTAGGCTGGCCTCTTTTGCAGGTATTGCTATGTGCAACATTAAAAATAAGTGTCTATACTGTTTAAAATCCAGTAATGTACTGTCTCACCCTGCTCTGCACATGATCTGTCTCTTAT
>BLSH010118551.1:130356-140858 GCA_018402905.1 Glandirana rugosa
CGCAACACCACCCTCCCGTCAGCTCAATAACTGCCCACCTACCACACTGCTCACTGACTGCCCACCTACCACACTGCTCACTGATTGCCCACCTACCACACCGCTCGCTGACTGCCCACCTACCACACTGCTCACTAACTGCCCACCTACCACACTGCTCACTGACTGCCCTCCCACCACAACGCTCACTGACTGCCCACCTACCACACCGCACACTGACTGCCCTCCCACCACACACCGCTCACTGACTGCCCACCTACCACACCGCTCACTGACTGCTCACCTACCACACACCGCTCACTGATTGCCCTCCCACCACACACCGCTCACTGACTGCCCACCTACCACACCGCTCACTGACTGCTCACCTACCACACACCGCTCACTGATTGCCCTCCCACCACACACTGCTCACTGACTGCCCACCTAACACACACCGCTCACTGACTGCTCACCTACCACACATCGCTCACTGACTGCCCATCCACCCCATACTTCTCACTGACAGTCAGCTTGATGTCATTTGATGCCCCTTTCCTGGCCTGCCGGACTGCATGCTTAGATAAGAGTCTTTTATGGTTTTTGGGGGACCTTGTGTCAATTTTCTTTTTTTTTTAATTTTGACATCAAGCCCCCCCCCTCCCAAATCCATACCAGACCTGCAGGGCCTGATCCAGATTTCTGGGTTATGAAGAAGAAAAAACGTGTTTTGTTTATTTTTGTTTTTTTTCCAGTCTGCTCTTTTGCTTACGTGGCTGACAGCAGATGAGTCACGTGTTGTTAAAGCAGAGTTCCACCCTAAAGTGAAGTTCTGCTTAAAGGACTACTTACCCGCTTACATGCCACGTTTGGCATGTCATTTTTTTGGGGGGGGGGGGGGGGTACCTAGTTTTGGCAGGTACCCAGATTCCGCTTCTAGGCAACTTCTCCTCTCCCCCTCCCTCCCTGCAATCTTCTGGGACTTGTCACAGGTCCCGGAAGATTGCCCAGCTATTTAGGAGGTGCATGCGCAGTGCACATCCGGCTGTGAAGCCGCAAGCTGTCACAGCCGGGTGCCCACACTTGTGATGCCAGGGAGAGGAAAGGGAGAGAACCGAGGCTTTGGGTGGCCACATCGCTCCATTGTGGGACAGGTGAGTGTGTGTTTATTGAAAGTCTGCAGCTACACTTTTTGTAGCTGCTAATTTTTAATAAACACAAAAATGAGTGGAGCTCAGCTTTAAGGGCATGGTGGGTGCCAACTCCTTAACCACTTCAGCCCCGGAAGGATTTCCAGCTTTAGGACCGGAGCCCTTTTTGCGATTCGGCGCTGCGTCGCTTTAACTGACAATTGCGTGGTCGTGCGACGTTGTACCCAAACGAAATTTGCGTCCTTTTTTTCCCACAAATAGAGCTTAATTTTGGTGGTATTTGATCACTGCTGCGTCATTTCTGATCGCCGCTATAAACAAAAGAAGAGCGACAATTTTGCAAAAAAAAACAAATTTCTTACTTTTTGCTAAAATACAAATCCAAAAAAAAAATATAAAATTACATTTCTTTTCACCATTTTTGGCCGATTTATATTCTTCCTCATATTTGCGATAAAAAAAATCGCAATCGGCGTTTATTGATTGGTTTGCGCAAAAGTGGTCGCGTTTACGGATGATGAGAATTCATTTTTGGGGTTTTTATTTTTTTATTATTAGTAATGGCGGCAATCTGCGATTTTTTTGTGGTACTGCGATATTTCAGCGGACATGTCGGACCATTTTGACACTTTTTTGGGACCATTGGCATTGAAGGGGTTACATTTACTGTGTAAATGCCATTGGCAGTGAAGGGGTTAACCTGCAGGGGGCGCTCTAAGGGTTAACTATGTTCCCTGGGCGTGTTCTAACTGTAGGGGGACTGCACTATCTGGGGAAGGGAAGTGGTCACAGCCTTCACGTACAGGAAGGCTGTGATCACAGCCCTTCCCCCTCACACAGAGCGGAGGTCCGTGTTTACATACACGGACCTCCGCTCCTTCGCTCCGGGGGGGGCCATCGCGGGTAGCCGGCAGCAATCGAAGCCGCCGCACCCGCTCCCTGGCCCTCCCCGAACACAGTGAGCACGCGGGCGCGCCTCCGGCAGTGCGCGCGCGCTCACTAACTTCGTTCCCGCAGCCGCCGTCGTATGACGGCGTTTTGCGGGAACAAACCACTTTGCCGCCGTCAGATGCCGATCGGCGGTCGGCAAGTGGTTAAAAGAGAAGTATGGGAATTACAAAATAAAAACATTTGTACTCACCTAGTTGGAAGCAGCATCAAGCTGATTCTGCATCTGTCCCCCGCTGGCTCTGCACTTAGAGCTGAGTGATCAGATGCTTAGTTCTCAGTATTCTGTGAGAAGACCATCACCAGCTCTCTGCTGTGACCCATCCCCCCATTCTCACTAGAGCGCTGAGCTGTGAAGGGGGCTGGAGGAGCCGGCTCAGGCTCTTGGCAGATCACTGTGAGGCTGAGCCAGCTGTCGGTCCAGGCATCTGGGTGGATCCTGATCATATGACCAGGAACTTTTCAGAGCCTGGACTGGCTCTGTGACGTCCGCCAACAGCGGGCTTCAGCTTTTAGACAGATTTATGCGGTATTTGTTAAATGTTTTTTTTTTTTTTTTTGTGTTAATTGTCCCATAAACCTTGAATTAAGTGTGATTTTTCCATATCATGTGTGATATTTGGGTAAAATGTGTCACATGGCCCAAATATCGCATGCAATATGCTTTAGTGAATTTAACCCTACTGCTTACAGACTGCCCTGGCACTACATACTGCTCTGCACTGCATACTGCTCATTGCTCTTTTCTATGTGCTGCTCATGACACTACAGCCACCCCGGGGGTGCAGTGGTCTCTCTGCAGAGGTCTGACCCGCACCCTTATTAATCAGAGCTAGTGCTCTCTAATCAGCAGGGAATATGAGCTTTACTGATTGTAAAGCTATTGTTCTGACCCCTGGTGGGTGGGGACTGGACCTCTGTAGAGACTCAGCTGTATTTCTCTCCACACCATCTCACAAGTATGGTGTGAACAGGACACACAGAAAACAAGTGATAGTGCCTACCCCGTAAATACTCACCTGGGCCCCATCTCGACCCAGCGCTGTGCATGTCTGCAGCAGCTCTTCTCCCCTCTCCCCCCCTCTCCCCTGTCTCATAGGCTTGGCTGAGAGCAGCGGGAGACATTGACTTCTGCTGCTGTCAATCAAAAGCTCAGAGCAGGGGGTGGGGCCAAGTTCTGCTGTCTGTGTCAATAGATACTGACATCGAAGCTCAGGGGCGAGCATGTACAAGTTTCTCCATAGGAAGTGGATGGAGGAGGCAGGAGTGCTGGCGGGGGACCCCGAGAGAAGAGGATCAGGGCTGCTCTGTGCAAAAACATCACGCAGAGCAGGTAAGTATAACATGTTTGTTATTTTAAAGTGAACTACAGTGTATCTGAGCACCACAAACCAAAAACACTATTTAATTCATTTTTATTATTCAAAGCAATCTCCGCCATCCATCTGCGTCTTCATGCTTTATCTTGGTAAGAAATCGCTTTGAAAACACCCCCTGGCTTTTTTGTGGTCGTAGCCATCTTGAGAAAGGGCAGATGATTCATGTAGCATTTACTTCCTGCAATCCACCCCCCCCCCCCCCCCCTACCCCTTCAGTGTGTTGACATACTATAGCTCCTATGAATGAAAAACGGAGACAGATCTTTCATACATCCACCAGTTCATAAAAGCTGGAAGCTATAGTACAGCTTCTATAAATGGAGGAGGGGGTGGAAAGGGTGGCCATAGTCAACACTATTGATGAGTGTAAGGTCCTTCAGATTGTGTTAACCTCTGCAGCACTGGACAATTATGGCTGCAGGCAGGGCTGCTGTTAGAAATCATTTGACCCCATACTGCCTACCTTTTGGGGCCCCTTTGACCCATCCTTGACCCCTCTTTATGGAGAGATCTGGGGTCTATTTGACATCAGATCTCTCTAGCCTCCAAAGCATCTGATCATACTGAGATTTCTGCTCCTTCAAGGCTTTAGAAAGCCTTGTTTGCTATTTTGCCGAAATAAACTGTAAAGATGCCCGGGCTCCCCTGTAGAGCTGATCGGGCTGGCCCAGTACAACAGAACTGGCTGTACTGCCTGATCAGCGGCCCTGGCTGCAGGGGTAGGAGGGCAGAATATTCCAACCACAGCCAGCATCACAAGGGACACTTCTTATTGATTGTAATTACAGTTCTTTGGTCTGAAATGACAAATAATTGACTAAACTTAGGCTTTAAAGTGTTATTAACCACTTAAAGGGGTTGTAAAGGTCTTTTTTTTATGTACAGTATCTTACAAAAGTGAGTACACCCCTCACACTTTTGTAAATGTTTTATTATATCTTTTGATGTGACAACATTGAAGAAATAACACTTTGCTATAATGTAAAGTAGTGAGTGTACATCTTGTATAACGGTGTACATTTGCTGCCCCCTTAAAATAACCCAACACGCAGCCATTAATGTCTAAACCGCTGGCAACAAAAGTGAGTACACCCCTAAGTGAAAATGTCCAAATTGAGCCCAATTAGCCATTTTCCCTCCCCGGTGTCATGTAACTTATTAGTGTTACAAGGTCTCAGGTGTGAATGGGGAGCAGGTGTGTTAAATTTGGTGTTATCGCTCTCACTCTCTCATACTGGTCACTGGAGGTTCAACATGGCACCTTATGGCAAAGAACTCTCTGAGGATCTGAAAAAAAGGATTGTTGCTCTACATATATATGGCCTAGGCTATAAGAAGATTGCCAAGACCCTGAAACTGAGCTGCAGCACGGTGGCCAAGACCATACAGCGGTTTAACAGGATAGGTTCCACTTAGAACAGGCCTCACCATGATTGACCAAAGAAGTTGAGTGCACGGACTCAGCATCATATCCAGAGGTTATCTTTGGAAAGTATACCTATGAGTGCTGCCAGCATTGCTGCAGAGATTGAAGGGGTGGGGGGTCAGCCTGTCAGTGCTCAGACCATACGCTGCACACTGCATGAAATTGGTCTGCATGGCTGTAGTCCGATAAGGAAGCCTCTTCTAAAGATGATGCACACGAAAGCCAGCAAACAGTTTGCTGAAGACTAGCAGACTAAGAACATGGATTAACTTATTTGGTTCACACGGTGTTAAGCGTGTGTGGCGGCAACCAGGTGAGGAGTACAAAGACAAATGTGTCTTGCCTACGGTCAAGCATGGTAGTGGGAGTGTCATGGTCTGGAGCTGCATGAGTGCTGCCGGCACTGGAGAGCTACGGTTCATTGAGGGAACCATGAATGGCATCATGTACTATGACATACTGAAGCAGAGCATGATCCCCACCCTTCGGACCCTGTGCTGCAGGGCAGCATTCCAATATGACAATGACCCCGAACGCACCTCCAAGACAACCACTGCCTTGCTAAAGAAGCTGAGGGTAATGGTGATAGACTGGCCAAGCATGTCTCAGACCTAAACCCTATTGAGTATCTGTGGGGCATCCTCAAATGGAAGGTGGAGGAGTGCAAGGTCTCCAACATCCACCAGCTCCGTTATGTCGTCATGGTGGAGTTGTAAGAGGACTCCAGTGGCAACTTGTGAAGGTCCAGTGAACTCCATGCAGAGGTGACTGGTCAATAAGGGGCGCTTGGGCGCCGCCTCCCCGCCGCTGACAAGAAAAAAAAAAAAAACAGCCCGACCCCCTACAGGAGGCGCCGGTATATGGACTTTTTTTTTTCTCGCCTCCTTGCTGTCAGCTGACAGCTAGTAGTGAGCCGATTGGTTAGTCATATAAGACTATGTGTGTGCGCTGAACAGCTGCACATAGATAGTCTGATTGGCTGCCCTGAGCCAGTGACTGACTGTCATTGAATGCTGTAGTCGGGGGCGGGACTCTGGCGGACATGCTAGCTCTGTGATTTCTCATGCAGACGCAGCACTCCGCCGGGTTTCAGTCCCTACTCCCATGCTGCAGAACATCCACTCCAGGCTCCAGCATGCTGTCCGCAAGCGAAGCTCTGCACAGTGCCAGCCTGCACTCCGCAAGCCAAGCTCTGCACACTCCTGCCTGCCTATTAGATGATATAACAGCGGGACTTGTCCCTACTTCAGGGGGGGCCTATCAGTGCCCTATCTGTATACCCTATCTGGTGACTGTATACCCTATCTTGGATTCTGTATACCCTATCTGGGATTCTGTATACCCTATCTGGTGACTGTATACCCTATCTGGGACTCTGTATACACTATCTGGTGACTATATACCCTATCTGGGACTCTGTATACCCCTATCTTGGACTCTGTATACCCCTATCTTGGACTCTCTATACCCCTATCTTGGACTCTGTATAACCCATCTGGGACTCTGTATACCCTATCTGGGACTTTGTATACCCCTATCTTGGGACTCTGTATACCTTATCTGGTGACTATATACCCTATATGGGACTCTGTATGCCCTTTCTGGTGACTGTATACCCCTATCTGGGACTCTGTATACCCTATCTGTGACTCTGTGTACCCCTATCTTGGACTCTGTATACCCTATCTGGAACTCTATATACCCCTATCTTGGGACTCTGTATACCTTATCTGGTGACTGTATACCCTATCTGGGACTCTGTATACCCTACCTCAGACTCTGTATACCCTATCTGGTGACTGTATACCCTATCTGGGGCTCTGTATACCCTATCTGGTAACTGTATTACCCTATCTGGGACTCTGTATACCCCTATCTTGGACTCTGTATGCCCCATCTGGGACTCTGTATACCCTATCTGGTATTCTGTATACCCCTATCTTGGTACTCTGTGTACCTTAACTGGTTTCTGTATACTTTATCTGGGGCTCTGTATACTTTATCTGGGACTCTGTATACCCTATCTCACATGCCGCAGACCATCCACTCCAGGCTCCAGCATGCTATCCGCAAGCAAAGCTCTGCATAGTGCCAGCCTGCACTCCGCAAGCCAAGCTCTGCACACTCTGCACACTCCTGTCTGCCTATTAGATGGGGTAAGAGCGGGACTTGTCCCTATTTTGGGGGGGGGGGGGGGTCTGTCAGTGCCCTATCTGTATACCCTATCTGGTGACAGTATACCCTATCTGGGATTCTGTATACCCTATCTGGTGACTGTATACCATACCTCGGACTCTGCATACCCTTTCTGGTGACTGTATACCCTATGTGGGGCTCTATATACCCTATCTGGTGACTGTATACCCTATCTGGGACTCTGTATATGCTATCTGATGACTATATACCCTATCTGGGACTCTGTATACCCTATCTGGGACTCTGTATACCCCTATCTTGGGATTCTGTATACCTTATCTGGTGACTGTATACCCTATCTGGGACTCTGTATACTCTATCTGGGACTCTGTATACCCCTATCTGGGACTCTGTATACCCCTATCTTGGGACTCTGTATACCCTATCTGGGACTCTGTATACCCTACCTCGGACTCTGTATACCTTATCTGGGGCTCTGTATACCCTATCTGGTGACTGTATACCCTATCTGGGACTCTGTATACCCCTATCTTGGACTCTGTATGCCCCATCTGGGACTTTGTATACCCTATCTGGGATTCTGTATACCCCTATCTTGGGACTCTGTATACCTTATCTGGTTACTGTATACCCTATCTGGGGCTCTGTATACTCTATCTGGGACTCTGCATACTCTATCTGGGACTCTGTATACCTTATCTCCCATGCTGCAGACCATCCACTCCAGGCTCCAGCATGCTATCCGCAAGCAAAGCTCTGCACAGTGCCAGCCTGCACTCCGCAAGCCAAGCTCTGCACACTCTGCACACTCCTGCCTGCCTATTAGATTGGGTAAGAGTGGGACTATTTTAGGGGGGGTTGCTGTATACCCTACCTCGGACTCTGCATACCCTTTCTGGTGGCTGTATACCCTATCTGGGGCTCTATATACCCTATCTGGTGACTGTATACCCTATCTGGGACTCTGTATACCCTATCTTGGGATTCTGTATACCTTATCTGGTGACTGTATACCCTATCTGGGACTCTGTATACCCCTATCTGGGACTCTGTATACCCCTATCATGGGACTTTGTATACCTTATCTGGTGACTGTATACCCTATCTGGGACTCTGTATACTTTATCTGGGACTCTGTATACCCTATCTGGTGACTGTATACCCTATCTGGGACTCTGTATACTCTCTCTGGGACTCTGTATATCCTATCAGGGACTCTGTATACCCCATCTGGTGACTATATACCCTATTATGGACTCTGTATACCCCTATCTGGGACTCTTTATACCCCTATCTGGTACTCTGTATACCCTATTTGGTGACTGTATATCCTATCTGGTACTCTGTATACCCTATCTGGGACTCTGTATACCCCTATATGGGACTCTTTACCCCTATCTGGGACTCTGTATACCCCTATCTGGGGTTTTGTATGCCCTACCTGGTGACTATATACCTTATCTGGGACTCTGTATACCCTATCTGGGACTCTGTATACCCCTATCTTGGGATTCTGTATACCTTATCTGGTGACTGTATACCCTATGTGGGACTCTGTATACCCCTATGTGGGACTCTGTATACCCCTATCTTGGGACTTTGTATACCTTATCTGGTGACTGTATACCCTATCTGGGACTCTGTATACTTTATCTGGGACTCTGTATACCCTATTTTAGGTGACTGTATACCCTATCTGGGACTCTGTATACTCTATCTGGGACTCTGTATACTCTCTCTGGGACTCTGTATACTCTCTCTGGGACTCTGTATATCCTATCAGGGACTCTGTATACCCCATCTGGTGACTATATACCCTATCTGGGACTCTTTATACCCCTATCTGGGACTCTTTATACCCCTATCTGGGACTCTGTATACCCTATCTGGGACTCTGTATACCCTATTTGGTGACTGTATATCCTATCTGGTACTCTGTATACCCTATCTGGTACTCTGTATACCCTATCTGGGACTCTGTATACCCCTATATGGGACTCTTTACCCCTATCTGGGACTCTGTATACCCCTATCTGGGGTTCTGTATGCCCTACCTGGTGACTGTATACCCTATCTGGGACTCTGTATACCCTATCTGGGACTCTGTATACCCTATCTGGGACTCTGTATACCCTATCTGGGACTCTGTATACCCCTATCTGGCACTCTGTATACCCTATCTGGTGACTGTATACCCTATATGGGACTGTGTATGCCCCTATCTGGCACTCTGTATACCCTTTCTGGTGACTGTATACCCCTATCTGGGACTCTGTATACCCTATCTGGGACTCTCTATACTCCATCAGGGACTCTATACCCTATCTGGGATTCTGTATACCCCTATCTGGGATTCTGTATACCCCTATCTGGGACTCTGTATACCCTATCTGGGACTCTATATACCGCTATCTGGGACTCTGTGTACCCCTATCTGGCACTCTCTATACCCTATCTGGTGACTGTATACCCTATCTGGGAATCTGTATACCCCTATCTGGTGGCTGCATACCCTATCTGGGGCTCTGTATACTGTGATATGGTGACTCTGTATTACCCTATCTGGTGCTATGTATACTGCTATCTGGGGCACTGTATACTGCTATCTGGGACTTTCTATACCCTATCTGGGACTTTTGTATAACCTAGCTGGTGACTGTATACCTTATGTGGGACTCTGTATACCCCTATCTGGCACTCTGTATACCCTATTTGGTGACTGTATACCCTATATGGGACTCTGTATACCCCTATCTTGGGATTCTGTATACCTTATCTGGTGACCAGGGATAGGCAAGGTGTCCGCTCCCGGACACCAGTGTCCTCCACTGCAGCTTGAGGTGTCCGCGGCCTTTTTTTTTTTTTTTTTTAGTATACTGTTCTGATGTCTCCTCCTAGGTGTAATTTGTGTGCTACTGTGACTGGTGCGGCCGGGCCGGGTGCGCCGCGCCGCCCACTCCTCCTCCTGACAGTGCAGAGTGATCAGATCTCTTTCGGACTCTAGGCTGCCTGAGGGAGGGGCTGGTCTAGGAGAGGAGATGTCACGGACCGACCTGTGTGGAGGACTTAGAGTTTGTCAGCAGGGTGAGTGAGCGTGGGACTGAGTCAGGAGGGAGAGAGACTGACTTGCTTGCGGTGGCAGTGGCACTAATCGCTGGTGGGAGAGAAGAACGGGACGCGGTGGCGGTGGTGACTGGTGGTGAGAGTGAGACTCTGTGTCTCTCTGTGCCTGCGCCTGGTCCGTTGGTGACAGGTGGATGAAATAGATCATAGAAGTTCGCTATCACCCCAGCGGAGGGTCCCACCCCCACTGCCCCAGGCAGGCCCCAGCTCAGACTCCCAGGCAGCACTCAGCCAAAGTCAGCCCGGTCCCAGGCAGGCCACAGCCCTGTCCTACCCAGGCAGCCAGGCCAGTCCCAGCAGGCAGGCCCCAGCCCAGTCCCAGGCCTGTCTCTTATACAC
>BLSH010118551.1:147460-162398 GCA_018402905.1 Glandirana rugosa
ATGTATCGTGGTCTATCCCCATATGTCTCAGTGGTATAGTGTCATATGTCTCGGGGTCTATCCCATACGTCCGTGGTCTATCCCAAATCCTTCACGGTCTATCCCCATATGTCTCAGGGTCTATCCCCATATGTCTCAAGGTCTATCCCATATGTCTCAGGTTCTATCCCCATGTGTCTCAGTGTCTATCCCATATGTCTCAGGGTCTATCCCATATGTCGGTGGTCTATCCCATATGTCTCAGGGTCTATCCCATATGTCTCATGGTCTATTCCCATATGTCTCAGGGTCTATCCCCATATGTACCCTATCTGGTGGCTGTATACCCTATCTGGGACTCTGTATACCCTATCTGTGACTCTGTGTACCCCTATCTTGGACTCTGTATACCCTATCTGGAACTCTGTATACCCCTATCTGGGACTCTGTATACCCCTATCTGGCACTTCCTAAACCCTATCTGGTGCCTGCATACCCTATCTGGGGCTCTGTATACTGTGATATGGTGACTCTGTATACCCCTATCTGGTGCTATGTATACTGTTATCTGGGGCACTGTATACTGCTATCTGGGACTTTCTATACCCTATCTGGGACTTTGTATAACCTATCTGGTGACTGTATACCTTATGTGGGACTCTGTATACCCCTATCTGGCACTCTTTATACCCTATTTGATGACTGTATACCCTATATGGGACTCTGTATGCCCCTATCTGGGACTCTGTATACCCCTATCTAGGGATTCTGTATACCTTATCTGGTGACTGTATACCCTATCTGGGATTCTGTATACCCCTATCTGGGACTCTGTATACCCCTATCTTGGGACTCTGTATACCCTATCTGGTACTCTGTATACCCTATCTGGTACTCTGTATACCCTATCTGGGACTCTGTATACCCCTATCTGGGACTCTGTATACCCCTATCTGGGACTCTGTATACCCTATCTGGGACTCTGTATACCCTATCTGGTGATTGTAAACCCTATATGGGACTCTGTATGCCCCTATCTGGCACTCTGTATACCCTATCTGGGACTCTGTATACTCTCTTTGGAACTCTGTATACCCTATCTGGGACTCTGTATATCCTATCTGGTGACTGTATACCCTATCTGGGACACTGTATACCCCTATCTGGGACTCTGTATACCCTTATCTGGTACTCTGTATACCCTATCTGGGACTCTGTATACCCTATCTGGTGCTGTATACCCTATCTGGGACTCTGTATACCCTATCTGTGACTCTGTGTACCCCTATCTTGGACTCTATATACCCTATCTGGAACTCTGTATACCCCTATCTGGGACCCTGTATACCCCTATCTGGCACTTTCTAAACCCTATCTGGTGACTGTATATCCTATCTGGGATTTTTAGCGGTACTGCGATATTGAAGCGTACATGTTGGACCATTTTGACACTTTTTTGGGACCATTGGCATTTATACCGCAATCAGTGCTATAAAATGCAATGATTACTGTGTAAATGCCATTGGCAGTGAAGGGGTTAACCTGGAGGGGGCGCTTTAAGGGCTAACTGTATTCCCTCACTGTGTTCTAACTGTGTGTTGGCTGGGCTGGCAGGGGGAGGGGAGTGATCATGGCTTCCATATACAGGAAGCCTGTGATCACAGCCCTTCCCCCTCTGTCAGAATGGAGATCCGTGTTTACATACACGAGCCTCCGTTCTTTCACTGCAGGGGGGCCATCGCAGGTAGCCGGCGGCAATCGAGTCCGCCATACCCGCTCCCTGGCCCCCCCGGACACAGTCAGCGCGCCTCCAGCGCTCACAATGCTAGTTATCATGGCCTTCAGGTGACGGCGTTTCGCGATAACGAGCCATCTTGCCGCCATCATGCTACGGCGGGCGGACGGCAAGTGCTTAAGGACCAAGCCTCTTTTTGAGATTTGGTGTTTACAAGTTAAAATCTTTTTTTTGCTAGAAAATTACTTAAAACCCGAAACATTATATATATATATATATATATATATATATATATATATATTTTCTGCCATCCTAGAGAATAAAATGGTGGTCGTTGCAATACTTTTTGTCACACCATATTTGCACAGCAGTCTTACAAGCGTAATTTTTTTGGAAAAAAGTACACTTTCTTGAATTAAAAAATAAGACAACAGTAAAGTTAGCCCAATTTTTTTTATATAATGTTAAAGATAATGTTACGCCGAGTAAATTGATACCCAATATGTCATGCTTCATTATTGCGCCCGCTCATGGAATGGTGACAAACTTTGGCACTTAGAAATCTCCATTGGCAATGTTTAAAATGTTTTACAGGTTACCAGTTTTGAGTTACAGAGGTGGTCTAGTGCTAGAATTATTGCTTTCGCTCTAACGTTCGTGAAAATATCTCACATGTGTGGTTTGAACACCGTTTTCATATGTGGGAGCGACTTACATATGCGTCCACGTCTGTACACGAGCTTGGCGGGATGGGGCGTTTTAACTTTTTTTTCTCATTTATTTTACTTAAAAAACATTTTTTGGGTCACTTTTATTCCTATTACAAGGAATATAAACATCCCTTGTAATAGAAAAAAAGCATGACAAGACCTCTTTAATGTGAGATCTGGGGTCAAAAATACCTCAGATCACACATTTAGGCTGGATTCACACTATATGACAAAAAAAGGTCCGACTTTGATCCTACTTTGCTGTGCGATTTACGGTCCTACATAGGGTCAAAGTCAGACCGTTTGTCTGTGAACAGGGATCCAACTTTGACTTTGAGGCCCTTTGGTCTGGTATGAATTTTAAGGGGAACCCCATGCCGAAAAAACGGCGTGTGGTCCCCCCCAACATCCATACCAGACCCTTATCCGAGCACGCAGCCCAGGAAAAGGGGTGGGGGACGAGCAAGCACCCCCCGGACCATACCAGGCCGCGTGCCCTCAACATGGGGAGTATGGATGCTTTGGGGCAGGGGGGGCTCTGCGCCCCCCACCCCAAAACACCTTGTCCCCATGTTGATGAGGACAAGGGCCTCTTCCCGACAACCCAGATGCCGGTCCCCCACCCTATGTAAATGAGTATGGGGTACATCGTACCCCTACCCATTTACCTGGAAAAAAAAATGTACAAAAAAAAACACACTACACAAGTTTTTAAAATATTTTATTAAATCAGCTCCGGCGTCTTCTCCCCTCTCCGGCACTTCTTTCTTCGGCTCTTTTGCGGGGTCTTCCATCTTCTGAGGGGTCTTCTGCTCTTTTGCAGGTCTTCTCTGCTGTCCTCTTCCCTCTGTTCTTCCTCTCTCTCTCCTTCTTCTTCTTCCCATGTTGACACGACGCGATCTCCGTCACGAATGCCCTCTTCACTGTGTGCTGTGCCTTATATTGGCATGGGGCGGGGCTGTGACATCATATGGGGCGGAGCCTCAGGGTGATGTCAGCGGGTGGCCTCGCCCTATGCCAATATAAGGCACAGCACACAGCGGAGAGGGCATTCGTGAAGGAGATTGCGTCTTGTCAACATGGGAAAAAGAAGAAGAAGAGAGAGGAAGAACAGAGGGAAGAGGACAGCGGAGAAGACCTGCAAAAGAGCAGAAGACGCCGCAGAGAAGAAGAAAGAAGACTCCTCAGAAGATGGAAGACCCCGCAAAAGAGCCGAAGAAAGAAGTGCTGGAGAGGGGAGAAGAAGCTGATTTAATAAAATATTTTAAAAACTTGTGTAGTGTGTTTTTTTTGTACATTTTTTTTTCCAGGTAAATGGGTAGGGGTACGATGTACACCATACTCATTTACATAGGGTGGGGGGCCGGCATCTGGGGGCCCCCTTGTTAAAGGGGGCTTCCAGATGCCGATAAATCCCCGCCCGCAGACCCCGACAACCAACGGCCAGGGTTGTCGGGAAGAGGCCCTTGTCCTCATCAACATGGGGACAAGGTGCTTTGGGGTGGGGGGCGCAGAGCCCCCCCTGCCCCGAAGCACCCACACTCCCCATGTTGAGGGCACGCGGCCTGGTATGGTCCAGGGGGGGGGCGCTCGCTCGTTCCCACCCCCTTTCCTGGCCTGCCGGGCTGTGTGCTCGGATAAGGGTCTGGTATGGATTTTGGGGGGGACCCCACGCCGTTTTTTTGGCATGGGGTCCCCCTTAAAATCCATACCAGACCAAAGGGCCTGGTATGCTCCTGGAGGGGGACCCCATGCCAGTTTTGTATTTAAATTTGGCGTGGAGTTCCTCTTCATGATCCCCAGAGCACAAGTCGCATGCCAAGACACTGATCTGACTTCAATGCCTTTCAATGGGCTGAAGTAGGATCAAAGTCGGACAAGAGTAGTACAGGAACCTTTTTCAAAGTCGGTCCGACTTTGAAAAACACAAGTCGGACCAGTTAAGACAGCTCTCATAGGGAATCATTGTTTTTGTGATGTAATGTGACTTGTGCTCCTTATATCGGTCCGAGAATCGGACTAGTGTGAACCCAGCCTTAGACTTAAATGCAATAAAATAAATGTCATTTGTAAACAAAAAAAATCCCCTTTAACCACCTCAATACTGGGCACGAAAACCCCCTTCCTGTCCAGGTCATTTTTCAGCTTTCAGCGCTATCATGCTTTGAATGACAATTACTCAGTCATGCAACACTGTACCCATATGAAATTTGCGTCGTTTTTTCACACAAATAGAGCTTTCTTTTGGTGGTATTTAATCACTAGTGGGTTTTTTTTGTGCTATAAATAAAAAAGTTTGAAAATTTTGTGAAAAAATGCATTTTCTTTGTTTCTGTCACAAAATGTTGCAAATTAGTAATTTTCTTCATAAATTGTGGCCAAAATTTATACTGCTACATATCTTTGGTAAAAATAACCCAAATAAGGGTATATTATTTATTACTTGTGTAAGTTATGGAGTCTACAAGCTACGGTGCCAATCATTAAAAATTGATCACACCTGATATACTGACGGCCTATCTCATTTCTTGAGACCCTAACAAGCCAGGAAAGTACAAACACCCCCCAAATAACCCCTTTTCGGAAAGTAGACACTCCAATGTATTTAGTAAGAGACATGGTGAATTTTTTGAAGTTGTAATTTTTTCCCACAATTCTTTGCAAAATTAAGATTTTATTTTTTTTTTTCACAAAATTGTCATATATTAACAGGTTATTTCTCACACCCAGCATATGCATACCACAAATTCCACCCAAAAACACAGTTTGCTTCTCCTCCTGAGTATGGTGATATCACATGTCTGAGACTTTTTCACAGCCTGGCCACATACAGAGGCCCAACATGCAGGGAGCGCCGTCAGGTATTCTAGGGACATAAATTACACAACTAATGTCATGACGACCTATCACATTTTTGAAGGCCCTGGAGCACCAGGACAATGGAATTGCCCACAAAATGACCCCATTTTGGAAAGCAAACACCCCAATGTATAATCTATGAGGCATAATGAGTCTTTTGAACATGTCATTTTTTTCCAGTATGTTTTGGAATATGTGGGAAAAAATATGAATATGCATTTTTTTTTACACAAAGTTGTCCATTTATATGATATTTCCAACACATAGCATGTACATAGCAAAAATGACACCCCAAAATACATTCTGCTACTATTCCTGAGTATGGCGATACCACATGTGTGAGACTTTTACAGGTGATGTTTACTGATAGGTGATGACGGTCTCTGACAGGTGATTGTCGATAGTCACTGATGGGTTACTGGTGGAGGTCACTGATGGGTGACGGGTGACTGGCGGTGGACACTGATGGGTGACGGGTGTCTGGCGGTGGTCACTGATGGGTGACGGGTGTCTGCAGTGGTCACTGATGGGTGATGAATGATGGGAATAAAAAAGTGCAGCGCTATTTATAAGGTTAAGGGTGACTAGATCCAGAGAATGGGATTATTTACAATGTCACCAGACCAATCATGAGTGTTGTGTCACAAATTGGACAATATGAGGTTAGATGGTGACAAACAATAAATACTCGAATAACAATAATGTCAGGATAAATAAATCATTTCCATAAATAATATGAGATGGAAATACAGAGTCCACATAAAGTTCATATGGATTCAAGGTGGGGATCAATATCACATGCAGAGGTTCTCCTGTGAAACTTATAGGTGTAGTCCAATGGACAAATTCCTAATCATAGTGACAGGTGCCTTGACAGCTCGATGCGTAAGAGGTGACAATCCGCAATGGTGAGTGAATGTACTAGAGTACCAGCACGTGTATTATATCTTAGGTGGGTTGAGGTCCAGAGGTCCAGAAGAGTGAGGGTGATTACAGTGACAAGTGCTTAAGTAAGGTGCCCAGAACTGACAATCCCCACTGTTACTGAGTGTGTTTACCAGAGGCTGGTGAAATGACGGCAAAAATGTTATAATCCGCTGGAGTATGGCCCAATCATGGACAGCTCCTTCCCAGGTTCTAGGTTGTCTCTGCACTCAGTATAAGGGGTGTTTGAGCCTCTTGGCGGGCGAATGATGTCACTCAGATAAGGATTTATGTTGAGGAGTAAAAACACTTACATTGATAAGGATAAAAATGAGCTCACCAAAAATAGGAAATCCAAATGCAGTGAGACGGGGAACAGGATCCAACGTGTTTTGTTTCATAAAACGTCCTCAGGGGTGTTCCCCCCCCCGGAATCACTGCACATATATATAGAAAATACATAGGGAAGAACCCACCCACCTTTCAAGATGGTGGGGGTCCCCTTCCAAGAACCAAAATGGCGCTGGTGGCGTGCGTTCCACGCTTCACTTCCGGGTTAGGGAAGAGTATGTGGCAAACAGTTAATTAGTGTAAAGGGACAAGTTAATGAATACACTTGGTGCAGGGCTGGGGTGAGCAGCTGTCATATGCTTGTTAAAAACTGTGCCACAGACAAAAATGGGAAACCGCCCCACGGGATGAAAGCAGCAAGGGGGCGCGTCGGTGCCAATGAGAAGAGCATATGTTGCTGACCCTGACACGCCCCCCCGAGGCCGGCAGCGTCACCAAGCATGAATGGGAGGCCGTACATTGGCAGTGACGGGAAGTGACGTCAAACGTCATCCACCTCCGGGGGCTGGATATGTAAATTCAGTGGACCGAAGGTGGGAACAGTGTATATAGGAGGTATAAGAGGACAATGGGGAAGGGAATGATGAATTAACACCAAAGGGAGGATAAGATAAAACCGGAAGATCGGATCAAAGCAAAAAAAGGGGAAAAAATATATATAATAAATAAGAATGAAAGTTATATAATATATGATAAGGAGTAAAAATTGTACGGATGGCCATATAAATACTAAGACTAGGGGAGGGCAATGTCTTCAATTAAGGCGCCATGTTGGAGTCCCAAGGAAAGGGACTCTGACCTCAGTTAACCCCATACATGTAGTTATAAAAATTATCATGTAAGGATAAATTACATATTAAAATTAGATACAAGATCATACATATTACATATATAAATACATGCAAATAAAATAAAATAAATGAAATAAATAGTACAAGTTGAGATAAGAGCCGTAGGCAGAAAAGAAGGATATATAATAGGTATGGTCAATAGACCAATAAAATGTGGGTGGAAAGGAGTGTATACTCAAACTGGGGGAATATGGACGATTATGATTTGTTAATAAAAGAGTTTATATCCCAGTCACTATTCAAGCAATGGGGATGGTAGCACCGGAGTTGGTGTATCCAGAATGTTTCCAATTGTGATACTCCCTTTTTTATGGCTCCTCCCCTCCAAGGGTGCACATATTTGTCGATAATTTGAAAGGTGGTGCCCTTTGGATCTTTATTATGAAATTTGAGAAAATGTTTTGAAACACTGTGGTTGGTCTTCCCTTTGTAGATGTTATGGATGTGTTCATTGACCCTAGTGGTAAATGAACGCACAGTCCTTCCGACATATTGTTTCTTGCACGGACAAGTAAGGAGGTAGACAATATTGGTGGTATCACATGTGCAAAATGCTTAAGTTTGTAAGTACGGCCAGTTGTCGTGGAGTTGAAATCCAGGATTTTTCTATTTTTTATTGCATTTATATGGCAGACTCTACATTTTTGACATTTGAAATAGCCAATCATATTGTGGAAGAAAGACATCCGTTTTGGTGGATCTATAACATTAGGTGCTAGTTTGTTCCTCAAAGATGGGGCACCTCTGAAAACTACCCAGGGTGCCTCTGGGAGTTGGGGGCCCAATAACTTGTCATTCTTAAGAATGGCCCAGTGTCTCCTCATGATGTGGGTAAGCTGTCTATGTTGGATGGAGTAAGTCGTGAAAAGTGACCATTTAGGGTCACTAATATCCGTTTTTGGTTTGTCCAAGAGTAGTAGAGAACGGTCAGTCTGGAGTGAGTTATGAATTTCCAAATCTAATGTGGCTCCAACATAACCCTTCTCAATAAATCTTTCTTTGAGAACTTGAGCTTGGCTCAGGAAGTCTTCTGTATTGGTACAATTCCTGCGCAAGCGCAGGAATTGACTTTTTGGGACCCCTTTTAGCCATGGGCAGTGGTGACAACTATCAGTTCATATGTAACTGTTACGGTCGGTAGGTTTGATGAAAGTTTTAGTATAAATCTGATTATGTCGTACCTCAATATCTAGATCCAAAAAATGAACGTGATCCTGACTACATTCCAATGACAGTGTGATGCCTCTGGAGTTGGAATTAAGTTCTGAAAAAAATGCTTCAAGGGATTCAGCGGAACCCCTCCATAGGAGGAGGATGTCATCAATATAGCGAGCCCAGAAGACCAATTCAGGCCTTCTACGGGCATAGATGGCATCCTCTTCCCACTTAGCCATGAACAAATTCGCTAAACTGGGGGCAAATCTGGCCCCCATGGCTACACCTTGTTCTAAAGAATAGAATTTGTCTCCGAACCAAAAGTAGTTGTGGCTAGCTGCAAAGACTACTAGATCCAGGATGAACTGCCTGTGATGTCTAGGAATCGAGAAATCTTGAGATAAATAATAATCCTTGGCTTCAATGCCAAGTTTTTGTGGGATACAGGTATACAGTGACGCTACGTCAGCTGTAGCAAGATAATCTCCTTCTTGCACTGTAATTGATTGTAATAGGCGGATTGTATCTTTAGTGTCCTTGAGGAAGGAGGGCATCAACCGTACTCTGGGTTGTAAGCAGTGGTCAATGTAACGACCAATTCTGGAGGTTATAGAATCAATCCCACTAATTATCGGGCGACCAAGTGGGTTTGTGGCATCTTTATGTATCTTTGGTAGATAATAAAGTGCCGGAAGTCTTGGTGCTAGTGGGACAAGATATTGTTTTTCTTTCTTATCAGGGATACCTTCCTGGAAGCCTCTATTAATAAGGGCATTAAGTTGCCTTTTATATTTGTGAGTAGGGTCGGATGTCAGTTTTTTGTAAGTGTTTGTATCACCCAGAATTCTTTGCATCTCAGTGATGTAACTACTTTTGTCTAGGACCACTATTCCACCCCCCTTGTCAGCCGGGCGTATTACCAGATCTTTTCTCTCGCACAATCTTTCCAGCACCTTTTTTATATGAGAGTGGGTGCGACTTTTCTTGATGTTCAGTTGATCAAGGTCCTTCAGTACAAGTTCTTTGAAGACACTGACTGATGGGGCCAACTGGCCGCAGGATTAAATAAGGAGGGGTTGGCCAGGCCTGAATGTAAAATATTGTTATCATTAGTAGTGGATGGTCTTACAATTGGATTGGACAGAATATATCTTTGGATGTTAATCTTCCTGATATATTTGTGGATGTCAATAAATGTAGAGAATTTGTCTAGGGATTTAGGTGGCACAAATGTTAAGCCTTTATTGAGTACTTCTTTGGTTAAGCTGGTATTGCTAAGGTTGAATATTCCCGTGTGAGTTAGGTTCTTACTCTTTTTCCTTTGTGTTCTCCTCCCCCCTCTGGAGCCTCTCTTGTATCAGGGCCTATTTTTCTGGTGAGGGCATCTCTGGGAAAATCCAGAGTAGGGGGAAGGTGGCTCTGGTTATATCTAAAAGGGGAGCGTAGGTGTTCCTCTTGTTCCCTACTCATGTAGGGATACGGTGTATTACGTTGATCGATGTTCCTTAATGGAGAGAATCTATTCAAAGTGTTGATAGCATATCCTGGTGAATGGGGTGGGGGGTAGGGATGTTGTTTCTGGTTATAGTAATTATGTCTTGGAGGGGGTGGTCTGTGTTCATCATAACCATGGTAGTACCCATGGTCCTCATAACCCCAGACATATTGGAATCCTTGGTTCGTGGAGAACCTTCTTCTCCCTTTATTCCGAGGAGGTAGAGGGGGGGGGGGTCCGGCCGGCGTTGGTATGAAGGGGAGCGGCAACTGGTGGATCTTACTCATATGCAGGTTGGGACCTTGATGGTAATCTCCCCCTTCTCTGCGGGTGATTTGGTCCCATTGGTTGAGGGTTACCTTGTCCGTTTTGAGTGTTAGATACCTCCATGCTCGCTTCTTGTCCTGAGAGGGGTGGTTTCTTTTTCTGCCACTTCAATACATTACGGGATCTATAATCTTCAACATCCCTTGAATATTTCTTCTGTTTTTTTATTGTTTGGTCACGTTCTTCTTTCTCCAAATGGTTCTTTAGGTTGGAGGACAGGGAGTTGTACTCTGTAGAGCCTTTATATGGTATCAGTTGATCTTTGATATCTCTGATTTCTTTATCAAGAATGGAAAGTTTACTCTGTTTCCTGATAAGCAGACACTCCAGAGATTTAATGCCGGCGTCATTGTAATATTGGTACCATAGGTCAAGGTCGGATTCACCCTGGGGTGGTTGTATCTCCCACCTAAGACTTCTTGGGACCATTTTATCATGGACATATTGCTCAAGGAAGGCTATATCCCATTGTAGGTGCAGTTCAGTGACCATAATATTTTTCAGTCTTAAGGAACAAACCACCCACTTCCGTGTCTGTGCTAGTGGCCACAAATACACCTTCAGTGATGAGGGTTCTGGTGGCTCTATAATCAAAAACATCCATTTTGTTGGATGTGGTAGCAGCAGGTATGTTGTAGTCCAGCAAAGAATGTAGATTGGGGGAATACTGCGCTACCTATATTGGGAACCTAAGCAGCCAGCACAACAACAAACCAAGTTGGTGGAGAATGATGGAAAGAAAAAAGTGCAGCGCTATGTATAAGGTTAAGGGTGACTAGATCCGGAGAATGGGATTATTTACCATGTTACCAGACCAATCATGAGTGTTGTGTCACAAATTGGACAATATGAGGTTAGATGGTGACAAATAGACTTGTGCATGGCTAAAAAATTAGTTTTTTTTCGTTTTTCGGAAATTCAAAAAATTCGGAATTCAGAAATTAAAAAAGTTTGGAATTCGGAAATTCGAAAATTAAAAAATTCGGAAATCCGAAATTCGGCAATTGCGGTAATTTGGAAATTCGTGGTAATTCAGCAATTGCGGTAATTCGGAAATTCGCGGTGATTCAGCAATTGCAGTAATTCGGAAATCGGAACAGACGAAAATCGGAAATTCAGAAATCCGAAAATTCAAAAATAACTAAGAACATTTGAATTAATAACTAACTAATAACTATTAAATTATAGGTAATGTAATAGTTATTTATTATTATTTCAAATGTTTTTCTTGTTTCTGAATTTCCGAAATAAGGAAGATCATTTGAAATAATAAGTTATTAATGTATTATTTTAACTTATTATAAATAATAATAAGCTATTATTAGTTCACATGTTCTTTCTTATTTCCAGAATTTCGGAAATTCGGAAATAAGGAAGAATTGAAATAATAAGTTATTCATTTATTATTTTAACTTATTATAAATTATAATAAGCTATTATTATTTCAAATGTTCTTCCTTATTTCCAACTTTTGCAGTGTGTGACTGTACATATGCATACTGTATGTTTGTATATATGTGTGTGTGTATATACTGTGTGTATATATTGTATGTATATTGTATGTATACTGTGTGTATACATACAATATGCATACAATATACACACAGTATATACACACCCAGTATGCACACACACACATACATACAGTAAGCATATATACAGTCACACACTGCAAGAACATTTGAAATAATAATAATAGCTTATTATAATTTATATATATACCTATTAAATTATAGGTATTGGAATTGTCTTGAAAATATGGCTATTAGTGATAAATTTCATATTTAAGTTCACTAACAGCCAAACTTTCAAGGAAATTTCAATACCTATAATTTAATAGTTATTTATTATTATTTCAAACGTGCTTTCTTATTTATGAATTTCGGAAATAAGGAAGAACATTTGAAATAATAAGTTATTCATTTATTATTTTAACTTATTATAGATTATAATAAGCTATTATTATTTCAAATGTTCTTTCTTATTCCCGAATTTCGGAAATAAGGAAGAACATTTGAAATAATCAGTTATTGATTTATTATTTTAAATGATAAATTATAAGAAGAAGCTATTATTATTTCAAATGTTCTTCCTTATTTCCGACTTTTGCAGTGTTCTTCCTTATTTCCAAAATTCGGAAATAAGAAAGAACATTTGAAATAATAATAGCTTATTATAATTTATAATAAGTTAAAATAATAAATTAATAACTTATTATTTCAAATGTTCTTCCTTATTTCCGAATTTCCGAAATTCGGAAATAAGAAAGAATATTTGAAATAATAATAATAGGAATAGGAATTTTCTTGAAAGTATGACTATTAGTGATACATTTCATATTTAAGTTCATTAACAGCCAAACTTTCAAGGAAATTCCAATACCCATAATTTAATAGTTATTAGTTAGTTATTATTTCAAATATTCTTAGTTTTTTCCAATTTTTCGGATTTTCGGCTGTTCCGATTGCCCAATTTCCGAAATTGCCGCAATTGCCAAATTACCGCGAATTTCCGAATGACAGAAATTGCTGAATTACCGCGAATTTACGAATTAACGCAATTGCCGAATTACCGCTAATTTCCGAAATTGCTGAATTACCGTGAATTTCCGAATTACTGCAATTGCCGAATTACCACGATTCGGAAAAATTCGGAAATTGAAAATTCGGAATTCGTCCGAATTGCCGAATTTTTGGAAATAAGAAAAACATTTGAAATAATAATAAATAACTATTCCATTATAGGTATTGGAATTTTCTTGAAAATATGGCTATTAGTGATAAATTTCATATTTAAAGTGTTAGTAAACCCTCCTATCATTTTCAGCCAAGGAAGCTGCCATCTTGGCCTCTGTTTAATCTACAACTGCCATGATGCTGCACATGTGATCAGCTATGACACCAGCCATTGGATGGTTTGACAGTTTGGTTTAGAGCACAACCAACGGGAGTGTTACATTTCCGGCACATGCCGGAGATGTGACTGGTTTTTAACCTTTTAAATGCATGGGTTTACTACCGCTTTAAGTTCACTAACAGCCAAACTTTGAAGGAAATTCCAATACCTATCATTTAATAGTTATTAGTTAGTTATTGTTTCAAATGTTCTTAGTTATTTTCGGATTTCCGAATTTCGGATTTTTGTCTGTTCCGATTGCTGAATTTCCGAATTACCGCAATTGCCGAATTACAGCAAATTTCCGAATTACCACAATTGCCGAATTACCCAAAATTTCCGAATTACCAAAATTGCCGAATTATCGAAAATTTCCGAATTACCGCAATTGCCGAATTACTGCAAATTTCCGAATTTCGGATATCCGAATTTTTTAATTTCCGAATTCCGAATTTTTTGAATTTCCGAAAAATGAAAAAAAAAACACATTTTTTAGCCATGCACAAGTCTATTGGTTATTTCAAATGTCAAAAATGTAGTCTGCCATATAAATGCAATAAAAAATAGAAAAATCCTGGAGTTCAACTCCACGACAACTGGCCGTACTTACAAACTTCAGCATTTTTGCACAATATTGTCTACCTCCTTACTTGTCCGTGCAAGAAACAATATGTCGGAAGGACTGTGCATTCATTAGGGTCAATGAACACATCACTAACATCTACAAAGGGAAGACCAACCACAGTGTTCCAAAACATTTTCTCAAATTTCATAATAAAGATCCAAAGGGCACCACCTTTCAAATTATCGACAAATATGTGCCCCCTTGGAGGGGAGGGGCCATAAAAAGGGGAGTATCACAGTTGGAAACATTCTGGATACACCAACTCCGATGCTACCATCCCCATGGCTTGAATATTGACTGGGATATAAACTCTTTTATTAACAAATCATAATCGTCCATATTCCCCCAGTTTGAGTATACACTCCTTTCCACCCACATTTTATTGGTCTATTGACCATACCTATTATATATCCTTCTTTTCTGCCTATGGCTCTTATCTCAACTTGTACTATTTATTTCATTTATTTTATTTTAGTTACATGTATTTATATATGTAAAATGTATGATCTTGTATCTAATTTTAATATGTAATTTATCCTTACATGATAATTTTTATAACTACATGTATGGGGTTAACTGAGGTCGGAGTCCCTTTCCTTGGGACTCCAACATGGCGCCTTAATTGAAGACATTGCCCTCCCCTAGTCTTAGTAATTATATGGCCATCCGTACAATTTTTACTCCTTATCATATATTATATAACTTTCATTCTTATTTATTATATATATTTTTTCCCCTTTTTTTGCTTTGATCCGATCTTCCGGTTTTATCTTATCCTCACTTTGGTGTTAATTCATCATTCCCTTCCTCATTGTCCTCTTATACCTATATATACTGTTCCCACCTCCGGTCCACTGAATTTACATATCCAGCCCCCTGAGGTGGATGTGTGCTGTTCTTCCCATACTCATAGACACAGCCTATCACTTCCGGGATGACGTTTGACGTCACTTCCCGCCACCGCCATCGTACGGCCTCCCATTCATGCTTGGTGACGCTGCCGGCCTCGGGGGGGGGGGGGGGGGGGGGGGG
>BLSH010118618.1:30263-42177 GCA_018402905.1 Glandirana rugosa
GTGAGACTACTAGGCCGCCTCCAACGGTCTTTTAGTCTCGACCGACGTGCTCTTCTTTGTTCCGGGTACGCAGCTCCGGCGCTGTGAGTGGCCGGAGCCGTGTGACGTCACTCCCGCACATGCGTGCGGGAGCTCTTCGTTCTGGCAGCCAGCTCTGATTTTCTGGCAACCTCCGCCGGATCATCAGAGTGCATGCACTGCTGACATCGGCGGCTGCATGCAGGGCAAATATCTCCTAAACCATGTAGATTTAGGAGATATTCATTTTACCTACAGTTAAGCCGTATTATAGGCTTACCTGTAGGTAAGAACAGCCCTAGGGCTTTACTACCGCTTTAAGGTTTCGAGGCAGACGTTTGGTAACTCGAACCTTCAGCTCCCTCCACATATTTTCTATGGGATTAAGGTCTGGAGACTGGCAAGGTCAATCCAGGACCTTAATGTGCTTCTTCTTGAGCCACTCCTTTGTTGCCTTGGCCGTGTGTTTTGGGTCATTGTCATGCTGGAATACCATGACCCATTTTCAATGCGGTGGCTGAGGAAAGGAGGTTCTCACCCAAGATTTGATGGTACATGGCCCCATCCAGCGTCCCTTTGATGCAGTGAATTTGTCCTGTCCACTTAGCTGAAAAACACACCTAAAGCATAATGTTTCCACCTCCCTGTTTGACGGTGGGGATGGTGTCCTTGGGGTCATAGGCAGCATTCCTCCTCCTCCAAACACAGTGAGTTGAGTTGATGCCAAAGAGCTTGATTTTGGTCTCACCTGACCACAACACTTTCACCCAGTTCTCCTCTGAATCATTCAGATGTTCATTAGCAAACTTTAGACGGGCCTATACTTGTGCTTTCTTGAGCAGGGGAACCTTGCGGGCGCTGCATGATTTTCATTCCTTCACAGCATAGTGTGTTACCAATTGTTTTCTTGGTGACTATGGCCTCAGCTGCCTTGAGATCATTGACAAGATTCTCCTGTGTAGTTCTAGGCTGATTCCACACCGTTCTTATGATTATTTCAACTTCACAAGGTGAAATCTTGTATGGAGCCCCACACTGAGGGAGATTGACAGTTATTTTGTGTTTCTTCCATTTACGAATAATCGCACCAACTGTTATCACCCTCTCACCAAGCTGCTTTGTAGCCTATTCCCGCCTTGTGTAGGTCTACAAACTTGTCCCTGACCATGGTGGAGAGATTGGAATCTGATTGATTGCTTCTGTGGACAGGTGTCTCCTAATCTCAGCTCATTAAATGTATAGAAGACACCTGGGAGCCAGACATATTGCTGATTGATAGGGGATCAAATGCTTATTTCACTCATTGAGGCTGGGTTCACACTAGTCCGATTCTCGGACCGACATGAGGAGCACAAGTCGCATTATGTCACAAAAACAATGATTCCCTATGAGAGCCGTCTTAACTGCTCCGACATGTGTTTTTCAAAGTCGGAGCGACTTTGAAAAAGGTTCCTGTACTACTTTTGTCCGACTGTGATCCTACTTCAGCCCATTGAAAGGCATTGAAGTCGGATCAAAGTCGTATCAGTGTCTTCACTGATCCGACTTTGGCATGCGACTTGTACTCTAGGGATCTTGAAGGGGAACTCCACACCATATTTTTAAAGAAAAAAACTGGCATGGGGTCCCCCTCCAAGAGCACACCAGGCCCTTTGGTCTGGTACAGATTTTAAGGGGAACCCCATGCCGAAAAAACAGCGTGGGGTCCCCCCAAAATCCATACCAGACCCTTATCCGAGCACGCAACCCGGCAGGCCAGGAAAGGGGGTGGGGACGAGCGAGCGGCCCCCTCCCTCCTGGACCATACCAGGCCGCGTGCCCTCAAGATGGGGAGTATGGGTGCTTTGGGGCAGGGGGGCTCTGCGCCCCCCACCCCAAAGCACCTTGTCCCCATGTTGATGAGGACAAGGGCCTCTTCCCGACAACCCTGGCCGGTGGTTGTCGGGGTCTGCGGGCGGGGACTCATCGGAATCTGGAAGCCCCCTTTAACAAGGGGGCCCCCAGATGCCGGCCCCCCACCCTATGTAAATGAGTATGGGGTATATCGTACCCCTACCCATTTACCTGGAAAATATGTACACAAAAAAAACACACAGCTTTTTAAAATATTTTATTAAATCTGCTCTGGCGGTCTTCTCCCCTCTCCGGTGTCTTCTTTTCTTCGGCTCTTTTGCGGGGTCTTTCATCTTCTGAGGGGTCTTTTCTTCTTCTCTGCGGCGTCTTCTGCTCTTTTGCC
Organism: Glandirana rugosa; assembly: GCA_018402905.1. Lineage (NCBI taxonomy): Eukaryota > Metazoa > Chordata > Amphibia > Anura > Ranidae > Glandirana > Glandirana rugosa. Next base: position 32,518 of record BLSH010118618.1, read on the forward strand.
GGTCTTCTCCACTGTCCTCTTCCCTCTCTACTTCTTCTTCTTTTCTTCTTCTTCCCATGTTGACACGACGCGTTCTCCTTCACGAATGCCCTCGCCGCTCTGTGCTGTGCCTTATATTGGCATGGGGCGTGGCCACCAGATGACATCACCCGGAGGTCCCGCCCCATATGAGGTCACATCCTGGGTCGGATTCCGATGAGACCCCGACAACCACTGGCAAGGGTTGTCGGGAAGAGGCCCTTGTCCTCATCAACATGGGGACAAGGTCCTTTGGGGTGGGGGGGGCGCAAAGCCCCCTCTGCCCCAAAGCACCCATACTCCCCATCTTGAGGGCACGCGGCCTGGTATGGTCCAGGAGGGGGGCGCTCGCTCATCCCCACCCCCCTTCCTGGCCTGCAGGACTGTGTGCTCGGATAAGGGTCTGGTATGGATTTTGGGGGGACCCCACGCTGTTTTTTCGGCATGGCGTTCCCCCTTAAAATCTGTACCAGACCAAAGGGCCTGGTATGCTCCTAGAGGGGGACCCAATGCCAGTTTTTTTTTTTTAAATTTGGCGTGGAGTTCCCCTTCCTGATCATCAGAGCACAAAGTGCCTGTCATTGATCCCTGTTCACAGACAAACGGTCCGATTTTGACCCTATGTAGGACCGTGAATCGCACGGCAGTGTAGGATCAAAGTCGGACCGTTTCTTTGTCGGATAGTGTGAACCCAGCCTAAAATGCAAATCAATTTATACATTTTTTTTAAATGCATTTTTCTGGATTTTTTTGTTGTTATTCTGTCTCACACTATTAAAATAAACCTACCATTAAAATTATAGACTGATCATTTCTTTGTCAGTGGGCAAATGTACAAAATCAGCAGGGGATCAAATACTTTTTTCCCTCACTGTATAAGCAACAAGAAATGTTCCTAGTAATAAACTCTTCAAGAACAAGCAAATAAAAACATGACAACTACATATAACTAGAGTTGATCGAACCTCTGGAAGTCCAGGTTCGGCCGAACTTACGGACAAAGTCTGGGTTCGGGTCCGGACTTGACCCGAACTTTGACCCGAACCCCATTGAAATCAATGGGGACCCGAACTTTTAGGCACAAAAATGGCTGTAACAAAGTCCTGGCAAGTCCTAGAGGTCTGCAAAAGGAAGGAAAATGGGGGTAAGAGTTGGACAAGTGCCCTACAAAGAAATGAGGATAGGGAAATAACTTAAAATAATTTTTAAGCTAAAATCACATAAAAAAAAAATCAAAAATGGAGGTGGATGTGGAGTTGGAGGTTGAGGAGGCGGTGAAAGTGGCAGTGGAGGAGGAGGAGGTAGCAAACACTGTTTTTTTTATTTTTGTGCAAGAAATGCACCGCTGGCCGCAAATGTAGTTTTTAGAATTTTTTTTTTTTTTTAAACCAGCTATGTAGATGCTCTTTTTAATTTTGTGCAAGAAACAATAATCTGTCCCTTTAAGCAACAGTAGAAACCTTTCCCTATAGAACTTGGCGATGATTTTAGATTCTAAAATCATCTCCAAGTTATACAGGGAAAGGCTCCAGCTGTTGCTTTAAGGGAAAGATTATTGCTCATAAATCATCTCCAAGTTCTATAGGAAAAGTCTATTGCAGCCGCATAGAGCCGTATTATTGTTCTAAAATCATCTCCAACTTGTATAGGAAAAGTCTATTGCAGCCGCATAGAGCCATATTATTGTTCTAAAATCATCTCCAACTTGTATAGGAAAAGTCTATTGCAGCCGCATAGAGAGCCATATTATTGTTCTAGATTTTAGAACAATAATATGGCTCTATGCGGTACAGAGGATGGCATCTGCAGCCAGGCAGAGTGCCTCACGCAGGAAGAAGGAGAAGATCGGACGTTTGGCTGCAACTGATGACGTCATCCACGAGCGTCCGGCCGGGGCTCGCACCATTAACCCTTCCCAGGAAGCGACTGCCATCAGTGAATATGAGAGGTCGGAGGGCGAGCTGTCTGCCTCTAAGGCTGGAGAGGTGTCCCAGGGGGAGGATGAGGCCCCTGCAGGAGGTCAGTGGGGATCCGGGAGAATGGCTGTGCAGCTTCAAACACCATGTAAGCCTGGTAAGGCTGCATGTTTGTCTGTCCCGTTGCCTGTCATGTCTCCGTTTCATAGTTCTGTGCTTCCCTCTTCTCAGATTGCTGTTTCTGTGTATGGTGGTTTGGGGGGTCCCCAGGCTGCGGCCTCAGCAGGGGTTACTGGGCAGCAGGGGTTAATGGCATAGCTGCTGCATGCCTGGTTTCAGGGTGCAGGGATCTGTTGCTGCTCAGCGTGGCTGGGGTAGCTGCCCCTCAGGTGGGTTCGCCACTGTCAGCTTGGGTGACTGCAGGGGAGCAGAGTGCACCCGTCAATGGAAATTCGACAGCGCGACGGCGGAGAGGAGAGCCCGGTCGTCCCGGCTCCTGTTGCGACAGATGTCACACCAAAGACTGCAGTGAACTCTAAGAAGACTGATGGGGCCTCCAATAGAGTGCGCTTGGCGGATTCAGCAAAATGTGAAGTCTACGTGTGCTTCGAGGGTACGTTGGGTGCGCATCTCAAGCCGGAAGTGCGGGAGAAGATCTGGAAAGGGGAATACGTCGAGATATTCTCCTTGCTGCCACTTGAAAAATTTAATTTGGACAAAGTGAAGCCGGACGAAAGTAAAAAGGAGGAGCAAGAGAAACTGCATTATTGTTTGATTCCCAGAACTTTCGGAAATTGGCTTCAGGCATTCAATATACTGGCCAGTGTGATAGGTGAGAAAGTGTCGGAGAATTGATCTGCTCTCTTTTGCTACCTGGACTATTAGTGAGGCCCAGAGAGTGTATGGGGGGATTGCCTGGTTGCGCTAGAATGAGCAGTTCAGGCAACGCAAAGCGGTAAGACCCTCACTGAGGTGGGACCACAAGGACATAAGCTTGTGGATGAAATGAATGAGCCGGAACCCACCCCTTTCAAGGGGGTCCGGGGGTGCATCTACCTCAGCATCAATGGCCGTCTAACGCAAGGGGTACTGCTGGCAGTTTAATGATGGGACCTGTAGATTTGGGGGATCCTGCTGTTATCGTCACGCATGCTCCAGCTGCGGGGGCTCTCATCTGTTGTCCAACTGCCCTAAACCAGGAAAAGGAAAGTTGGCCGATGCTGGAAAGAGGGAGAACACTGGTGAGGGTGGGAAAAATGGCACCCTTTCTCATTAAGTACCCAGACAGGGCCGCTACACAGTTTTGCTGCAGGGGATTTCTGTTGGGTTTCTAATTCCCTGCACGTTGTCCGGTACCCCCCCTCGAAGTGGCTAACTTGCGCTCTGTGTACTTGCATAGTGAGGTGGTCTCAGCAAAATTGGTGAAGGATGTGTCCTTGGGGAGGATGGCGGGCCCGTTTTTGGTTCCGCCGCTTGCCGACCTGGTGGTTTTGCCTCTTGGTGTGGTCCCCAAGAAGGAACATAATAAATTCTGTCTTATTTACCACCTATCTCATCTCCGGGGGGGTTTGGCTAACGATGCATTTGACCCTGCCCTGTGTGCGGTGTCATATGCCTCCTTTGATGATGCCATTGTGTGGGTTCGGAAAGGGCGCACTGTTAGCCAAAACTGACTTTGAATCAGTTTTCATGTTGTTGCCCGTCCACCCACAGAGTTTCCATCTGCTGGGTTGCAAGTGGCAGGGTCAATATTTTATTGATCGATGTTTGCCAATGGGATGCACAATTTCCTGTTAATTTTTTTGAAACATTTAGTTCCTTTCTTGAATGGGTGGAGTGGGATCTGTCTGGTTTGAAGTCCATTATACATTATCTGGGCAATTTCTTGGTTATCAGCCCTCTCCGGGGGCGCGAACTTGCCAGATCCTGTTGTGCACGGTCCAGCATGTGTTTGAGGTTTTTGGGGTGCCTTTGGCATCAGAGAAAACGGAGGGTCCAAATGAGAAATTAAATGTTTTCGGTATCATTATTGATACTATTCGGATGGAATGCAGGCTTCCCATTGACAAGTTGGAGGATCTGCGGGAAACCGTTATCAGTGCTCGTCGTTGCAAAAAATTGCAATTAAGAGCACTGCAGTCGCTCCTTGGCAAGCTCAATTTCACCTGCCGTATCATGCTCATGGGGTGAGTATTTTGCCATCGGTTGGTGGTTGCCACAGCCGGGGCAAAATCCCCACATCATTTTGTGAAACTTCACAAGGAACATCGGGTGGACCTACAGGTCTGGGAGATTTTCCTCGAAAAATATAATGGGAGGTCCCTTTGGATGGAAGTGGCTGTGTCTAACTTCGATTTGGACCTTTATACGGATGCTGCTGGTTCTGTAGGTTATGCGGCACATTTCAGTGGTCAGTGGAGCGCCGGCAGATAGCCAGTGGCCTGGAAAGATTCAGACTTCATTCACAATCTCTATTCCCAGTAGTGTTGTCCATTGAAATATGGGGACAGGAATTCCAGAACAAATGTGTCCGGTTTCAGTGCGATAATCTAGGGGTCGTGAATGCCATAAACCACATTACAGCTTCTTCCCTGCCTGTTGTGCGTTTGCTTAGGCGTTTAGTTCTGCAATGTCTGAATTTATATGCTATTGTGTATGCTATCCATGTGCCTGGGGTGACTAATACAGTGGCCGATGCCCTTTCTCGCCTGCAGTGGGAAAAATTCCGTCAGTTGGCACCGGAGGCAGAGCAGCTTGGAATCCTGTGCCCCAGTCACTTGTGGAACGTCGCCTTGCCATCGTAGCTGGGTTGATCTGGCAGTCAGTTTGTACGGCCACATGGACAGCATACGAACGGGTCTGGCATGAATGGCACAAATTGGTAAGATCGGTGGGGGATTGCTTTCAGGAGGAAGATTGGTTACACGTGTTGTTATATTTCATCGTTAAGAACTTTGAGGAAGGAGTGGCTATTTCTTTGCCTAATCACAAGATGGCGGGTCTGCATTTTTGTTTCCGCTTTCGAGGTCGTCAGATGTCACAAAATCTTTTTTGGTAAAAAAAGCCCTGCGGGGTCACAGGAAGGGCAGGAAGGTTCAGGATTCCCACCGTCCCGTTTCTTTCGACATGCTTGGTGTCCTCTTAGAGCACCTGCCTAGGGTTTGCTCTTCTTTCGAAACAACTCTCTTCCGGACCGCTTTTATTCTGGCTTTTTCAGGGCCCTTTGGGTTGGAGAACTGGTGAATCCTTCTACCCGCATCTGGGGTGGGCTGGGGGCCTCTGATGTCACGGTTAATGGTGACAGGCTTTCTTTGTTCATCCGGAGGTCCAAGATGGATTAACTTGGCCATGGGGCTAATGTCGAGCTAAGACGGGTCCCCTATTCTGCGGCTTTCCCGGTTGCAGCCGTGAGCGAGTGGTTGAAGCTCAGGCCAGTAGGGCCAGGGCCTTTGTTGGTTCATGTGGCTGGTTCAGCGATGTCACGCTTTCAGTTTAGTTCAAACTTCAGGAAGTGTCTTTGGTCTGCCGGTTTTACTCCGACTGACTTTGCTTCCCATTCTTTTAGGATTGGGGCGGCCATGGAGGCCGCCAAGTGGGGCCTGGGTGATCGGGTACTTTAGCGTTTCACCATTCTGTTTGTCTGTTTCCAATGTTGTTCTGGTCTTTATGTGTTGCTTGTGATTCCAAAACTTTTGTGTGTTTCAGAAAAAGAATGCTTGGTGTGGATACTTGGCCACTCCTACGTTTATTGGGGTGCCAAGAAGGCTGCAGTCAGACCAGAGGGCAGGCAGTTGGGGTTTCCATGGGGTACAACCAATGTGAGGTGGATCGGTGTCCCGTGCATGCTGAGGTCCCTGGTGCTGCCAGAAGTACATCAATATGCCAGGTTGGTTAGACCCCTGGACAACTTGTTGCATGTTGGGGGTAACGATCTTGGGCTCCATGCTGCAAGGGAATTGATAAGGGATGTTAAGCTTGATTTTCTGCTTTAAGATCCTTTTTCCCGGACACCATTGTGGTGTGGTCCGACATTGTAGGCAGATCCGCCTGGCGCCTAGCGAGCTCGGTGGACAAGCTCAATAAGGCTAGGATAAAGGTTAACAAAGAGGTAGCAACATTTTTTGTCAGAAATGGCCTTGCGGTGCCCCATCTAGAATTGAAGGGTGATAATTGGATCTACTTGAGGGGGGATGGTGTCCACCTGAATGCTATCGGGATTGATATGTGGTGCTTGAGTTTGCAGGAGGGCATTGAGAGGGCTTTTCGTTTTTGGTGGGCCACCCAAGTGTGAGGTTTCTCACTTGAGTGTCTGTGGCAGGGGTCTCAGGCTTTTGAAGGTGGGCATGGTCAAAATGGTCTGTGGAGAATGATGGGCCCATCTTTGGTATGGGTACCTTCCCGTAGATGTGACGGCAGTATGACAATATCGGTATTGGGGCTGTATCGGGTGGTAATGTGGTAACTAATTATCCCAGAGTCTGTGTAATTGCGGCGGGGGGGCGTGGTATGGAACATGGTGCTTGATACAGCCGATTTGGTAGACCATGCTTGCCTCCAAATACCTGGATTGAAGAGAGTCAGTGTTATTTAAGTATGGGGCAACAGTTTATCTTTCATGGAATGTAATAAAGTTGTATTCTGTTGAATTGTGTCTTTTTGTTAATAAAAGGCTGCTGTGGCCATTTAAATTCCAATCATAGGTGGTCATGTCTTATTTATATAAGGCGGGTAAGGTGGGAGGTGTGTTATAGTCTTGGCAACCAAAATTAAGCAATACTCTAGTCATGTATATTGCTTGTCTTTGAGGTCTATAATTATACATTTTATGAAAGACTCTCTATTAAATGTGGATGTTAGTTTTGTTAAGCACATGTGTAAAATGATTAAAGGCTCCATATTAATTTCTATGACGTTACCTGTACTTTTTTGCAAGTTCATCTCTTTCATTTTTCTGTTGCATGGCTATGTCATGTAGCACCCCTTCAATCTGATGCATTTCTTCAAAATATTTATCTACATACACACAAGCTTCATTTAACATGCTATACTTGCAGACTTATGCTTTATTTTTTATTAAAATATACAAAGTACAGTAATCCAAAATAAATAATCAGAATTCCTATTTTTACTGATCTATCTTCAGTGTAGTGAAATCTCACCAGTACCCATGGATGCTACAGATTGTCCTATACAGTATATCATGACTATTCTTTGACAGATTTCTATATGGTACTGTGTAAAAATCTTATGTTGGCCATACCAAATTGAGTTCAGGAAATTTTCAATCACAGGTCAAGGTAACCCACCGCTCACAGTTCTCAAGGTTTTAACTAGTGCTGGGGGGAGCATACCAATTGAAAGCTTACCACTTATGTGTATGACCAAAAAGAGGTCACCAAAAAATTACCTGTGAAACTATTTATCTGAGCAATATGTGTATACATCCTCAGAAAATGACCACTAAGGTAAAGATAAATAAATATATACATAAATAAAACATAAAAGGAGCACATTTATACAGCGGTTAAGCTGACATTTACCAAACATTTAGTGTCCATTCCACCAGAGTCCCGTGCAGGAAACCCACGTTCCGTGTGTGTTTCCCACACCACATTCAAAACACACTGGGTGTGTAATCTCCTGCAGATGTCAATGTATTCCTAACTACAGCCCAAACGCAGATCAAAAATGCAGTGGGTTTGCCTGCACCACATTGCATGGTACTGCAGTACCATGCGATCTGGTTGCAATGTGTTTTTAAAAGTAGCGCATGCACTATTTGTGGTGCCACCCAGCGCAATTTCAACCTATTCAAATGAATGGGCTGAAAAACGCACCGCCCTGAATCGTACAGGAATGCGGGCAACGCTCCTGTGCGAATCAGTTGTAAACTTTCTGTGGGCGAACCTTCCTGCTGCATGTGTCTTAAATGAGAGTGATTGGAAACAATGTTTGGTAAAAGACACCTTCTCTGCTTTATGAATATGCCCCAAGGTGTACTGTATGTGTAGTCAATACTTTTTGTTTACTTATGGATACAGTAGGGAAGAGGTGTATTGCTGTCTGTGGGAAAAAAAAAGAGTGATTGGAAATCCAAAATGGTTGTCATCAGAACAGGATGTAAGAGAAAATCCTTCAAAAGGTCACCTTTTTGAGTGAAAGCTTTCCTTTGACCTACCCACACTATTTCATGTCAGGAGATTGTGACTGGTTCACACATCTCCGAAGTGGATCCAGTACAAATTGCACAGGAGTCCAGTGTGTCTTCTGGCCCATTTCAGGTCTGAATTCAGCCAAAAAAATCGGTCTGAAATCGGACCTGAAACAGTGAATGGGGACGCACCGGACCCCTGCCGTGAGCCGCTCCGTGCTGCGTTGTGAACCCAGCCAAAAAAAAAAAAACCTGACAAGTGTTGTAATACCGCCCTACTCTATTCAAAGCTATTAAGAAAAAGCTTTGACTAGAGGTGCACATTATCATAGCAAAAAGGATTGGGGATAATTTACTAAAGGCAAATAGGCTGTTCACTTTGCAAGGGTTTTTCTTTACTTTGCAATGAAATTTTCCTTTAGCTTAGTGTACAAGGTGACCTAGATCATCCAATCTTGTGAAAGCAAAATAAAGTTGTTGCTTTTTTTAAATGTTATCAGGTAAGTTTATTGAATGTTTTGAACAATACACAACAGTAACAAAACGAAAAATGTACTATCAAATACTTACCGTAATTTTCCTTTCCTGATGGACTCCATGGCAGCATGCGTATGGGTTAACTCCACTCCTCCCCTATAGGAGCCACTCCCATAAATCTTTGCTCTGAACCATGAGACCGAGTTCCGTAACTAGCCTCCTCAAGACATATGGGGGGGGGGGGGGGACTCCTGCTGCCATGAAGTCCATCAGGAAAGGAAAATGATGGTAAGTATTTGATAGTAAATTTTCAGTTTTTTCTGACAGACTCCATGGCAGCATACATATGGGAATTAACTTGCCATACACCCAATAGGCGGGCAATGCTATCCCAAAGGCTTTAATTTGTATCGTCAGCAGACAAGACCTGGAAGGCAAAATAAACAGAGGAGAAGGAAGCAGACTTTACACAATAATGGAGCCATAAACGTATTGATTGAGGACCACAAGGTTGCCCTACAGACTACTTGGGAACAACATGCTGCGAAGCTGCCCAAGATGTAAACCCACGCCTGGTCGAATGAGCAGACACTACCTCCAGAGGAGCCAAGCCCTTGGCTTTCTGAGCCTGTTGGATGGCTTAGGGCCGGTTCACACTTGCGCGGTGCGAATCGGCGTGAAGCGGCGCGATGTGGCGCTCGAGGTGATCTCAACGCGGCTTGCGAGGAGACTTCTATCATAGAAGTCAATGCAAGCCGCCTGAGATCGCCCTGAAAATAGTGCAGGGACCATTTTTCTAAGGCGGAGCGAAACTCTAGTGGAGCTCGCGGTGTAGCGCGGCGAAGTGCGGCTAAGCGTGGCGCGTTCACACTTGGCCGGGATTCGGTAGGTTGTCCGAGTCTTTCGGTTCCCGAACCGAGGAGACCTCCATCACAGACGAGTAAGCTGGTCCGCACCCAAATGTAGAACCCGTCGAAGCGTCGTACAACAAGGGTTCATCAGACATCCCGTTGGAACACCAGGAGTTAGTTATGCAAATACCGAGGTAATAACACATTTCAGACGAAGGAAGAGGAGACAAATAAAACGGAAGGTCCA